>CM044001.1:19428583-19728583 GCA_024085815.1 Flaveria linearis
CACATACACATACACATACACATACACATACACATACACATACACATACACATACACATACATACACATACACATACACATACACATACACATACACATACACATACACATACACATACACATACACATACACATACACATACACATACACATACACATACACATACACATACACATACATACACATACACATACACATACACATACACATACACATACACATACACATACACATACACATACACATACACATACACATACACATACACATACACATACACATACACATACACATACACATACACATACACATACACATACACATACACATACACATACACATACACATACACATACACATACACATACACATACACATACACATACACATACACATACACATACACATACACATACACATACACATACACATACACATACACATACACATACACATACACATACACATACACATACACATACACATACACATACACATACACATACACATACACATACACATACACATACACATACACATACACATACACATACACATACACATACACATACACATACACATACACATACACATACACATACACATACACATACACATACACATACACATACACATACACATACATACACATACACATACACATACACATACACATACACTGATGTGTTGCAAAACACATCTGTTTTTCCATGCGATTTTTGTATATCTTTTTAGTCTTTATTTTCCGTTTTTATTAGTTTTCGGTTTCTATTTACGTATTTGTGTATTTGCAGGTTTTTGTGGGTCAAGGAGCGTAAATGGTTGATAATTGAAAAATAAACAAGCATTCGAGCTAAGGAACGGAAGAAGCTTGGTCAAATGGAAGAATTCTGAAAATCCTTATCTTGGCGCGTCGCCAAGATGATGATAGGATCTGAGAGACGCGCCAAGATTCCCGCGTCAGAAATCGACTATTTTGTTTTTAGCGCGTAGCGAAGATTTTGGAGTTATGTTGGCGACGCGCTAAGATTGCCCAGCCGAGAAAATTTTGCCTTAGATCACTATTTAAGGTTTTAAAAAAAACCTAATAAGGGCAGACGGTTGGAGGCGATTGAAAGAGATTTTTCAGACGATTTTGGAGCATTTTTGAAGGCCAAGAACAAGATCCAAGCAAGAGAATCAAAGAATCTCGGGTGTTAATCATTCGGTTTTTAGTTTTCTTTCGTTTAATCTTTCCCTATCTCTGTTTCATACTTTTGATTTCTCTTTCGTCTCTGTTTGGATGATGATTGTTAGCTAGAACAATTGAACTACCTAGGTTATGATTGATACATGATGGTTTGACTTGCTTTAATCGGTTGTATGAACTCGTATGCGGTTTGATATTCAAAGTAAAGACTTGATTTTTATGATTCAATGTGTATGCGCATCTTGATTGGTTGAATGATTGATTATAAACTCCACATGTACCTTGTTGAATGTCGTTCAGTTATAGGTTCATGTTAGATCAATGACTTTGTGTTTTGATTAATTTATGGTTGCTAGACGTGGTATCCATAAAAGTTGTGATCAAGTAATTAACTGGTTTGGATGTTCTTCCAATTTCAATAGCCGTGAGGTGCGAAGTTGTCGATTATTCTAGGTTGATATATTGCTAGGATTAGGACCTTTGTGAAAGATCTCCCTAGTTTCCCTGTCATCCTTGTGTATCGAATTGAATCAGAAATCATAGTTGCCTTAGACTTTCATGCTGTGAGGTAGATTGTCAATCTAGGCACTTTGTTATCATATTAGAATCCTGTGAAGGATGTCAATTAACCGGTAGTTTAACAGCTTGTAGAGTTTCCATAGGTTTCTTCTCGAGAAGAGTTGAGGGTCCTTAGGTTTATCTTAAGTTTAGCAATTTAAGATCCCGGTCCCGCAACAGTTTCATTTCCGATGAGAAGCTGGTCACTCGGATGTAGAAATCTGACCTATGTAGTATTTCTCACCATCATTTGAACCAGTTTAAATCTCATTCTTTGTTTACATTTTTTAGTTAAAAAGTTATTTAATCTTTTGCTTTAGTTTGTTAGAAATTCCCCCCCCCCTTTAAATACAAAATAATTAATTCAAGTTAGTAGATAAGTTAAATCGAGTCTAGTTACGTAATTAATAGAGTCTCGTGGGTTCGATATCCGGACTTACTTAGCTATGCTAGAGTCGACCGATTCACTTGCGGTTAGTAGTTTAGTTTTAGAAAGTCTAGAGTTTAACTTAGTGTCTGTTTTAGAGTTAGTTTTAATCATTTTAATTAAACTACTTTTTGCACATCAAGTTTTTGGCGCCGTTGCCGGGGACTCTTTGGTAATTGCGCACATTAGATTTGATAGGATTTATTTGCTATATCTGTGCTTCGTGTCTTTTTATTTTTATGTCTATTGAGTCCTTTTGGTTTTCTTTCTGTCCTACAATTCTTATTTTGCTTGCAGTTGAATGCCCAAACCACATCTACGCTCACAAGGACCGCCACCAGAGCATCCGATTTCAGAGAACCTTGGATTTGAGGATCTCACAGAAAATGTCCGTACTTCCTTTTCAAGCTTGTTCTTTTCTGATTCCTCCACACAATCTTCTTCACACACATCCATACCACCTATTTCCCCACCTCCTAGTCCAAAACCCACTGTTCCACAAATGGCTGATCGTAGGACCATTCACCAGCAATCCACACAGGGGCTCACTGGGGTAAACTCTCCCATTACTTGTCCTCAAATTAATAATGAGAACTCATGGCAAATCCCATCCTACATCATGACTGCTATCACCAATTCATGCCAATTCCATGGGCGTGATGATGAGGATGCACTGCTCATATTGCACGCCTGACCCGCATCTGCGGTACCTTCAAGCTTCAAGGTGCCAATAATGATGCGATCTTTCTCCAGTTGTTTCCTTCTCCCCTAGCGGGACGAGCCGCCACTTGGCTTGACTCGCAGCCTGCTGGAACTTTCACTACTTGGGCAGCCCTTCGCCAAGGGTTTCTGAACAAGTATTTCCCACCTGCCAAAGCATCCAGGCTCCGTGACTCCACTCATTTCGTATGGAGCCAGATGAGCCTTACTATCTTGCTTGGGAGCGGTTCCAAAACCTACTTAGCAAATGCTCCCAGCATGGTTTATCTGATTGGGCCCTTATAGAGAAATTCTACAATGGTCTCACTTATGAAACGAAGGCTCGTTTTGATACTTCTACGGGAGGGCACCTCATGGGGAAGAAGAGTGTAGCTGAATGCCTTGATCTGTTTGAGAGCTTTGCTCAATCGGAGTACGAGCAACGGTCCGTTAGTAGGAATTCCATTCCTACATCGAGTACACCTTCGTCGTCACGAGGCGTTCACCAAGTCACCTTGAATACTCATGTGACTGCTGCCTTGGAAAACCTAACACGAGAGATGAAAGAGTTAAAAGCTAAGGTTGATAGGTGTGAAATGTGTCGGGGAGGTCATGGCACTTTAGAATGTCCTTTGCTGCATCAGGAACAGGTAGATTTTGTGGGAGGTCCAAACCAAGGTCCAACCAACTCATTTGGGAATAATTTTAATTCGGGGTGGAGAAACAACAATAATCAAAACAATTGGCGTTCTTCCGGAAATCCCCCTGGTTTCCAATCAAATAAAAATCATAACCAGGGGCAGGGCTGTCACACCCCGACCGACGGCGGAATCATCGGAGCAGACGAGGGAATGATTGATTGTTCATAACTCATGATTGTCTAATAGTGAAAGTAATATTAAAATCAGATTACAGGATAACATGAATTTAACAGATACAAATACAACAGTTAAAGTCACAAATAGTAATTGTCTTTTGTTTTGACTAAGTCCGGGTCTTATATGAGCATGTAGAAGTCCACTAACTTGCTTAACCTGAAATAATGTGAGAAAATAAAGTCAGCTAACGAATTAGCTGGTGAGTAATCATAGTTTTGAGTATACATATAGATTGATTGATTGATTGAGAATAATCCAATTCATATGGTAACGTTAAGACTTATATTGCAATAGTAAAGCATATAGATAAACCGATACAATAACAACCCCTTGACTTGACACTTGCATATAATAGACTCCACACATACACCATAGATTAACTCCTGCCTCCGGCACAATCACCACTCGACTATTCATATGGGGTGGGTTATCCAAACCAGTAGATCTACCATTGATACCAGGATTGATTGATTGAATTAGGGTTTTACTGTCGTCCAGTTTATCATAGTATGTTCACATAATTGCAAGTAATAACATAACCTGTCTTGAATTGAATTTAGAATGAAATAACAATAGAATATCATGATTGAATATATTGTATCAGATGATTTCCCCCAAATAGGAAATGATATAAAAAGGGGATATGAATACTCACTTGATTGATGAGATTAGAATCTGGATGTGATAGATTAGACACCAACGATTTCCTTACGATTAACCTAAGGAACAGTGTCTCGAATTAGAATAATAATGATTTGGGAATTTGGGAATGTATTAGGGTTTCCATTGGGTTTTTAATTTATTTAGTTTGAATATTTGAAATACGTAAAATGAATTTATTGATAGTATTTATGTTTAAAATTTAATAAAAATAATTGTATCAATACTCGTAATTGTTTGGTTTATTATTAAAGTGTGAAAAATAAATAATTAATTTTATTAATCAATTATATGATAATTAATTAAAATATTTAATTATTTAAATGACTAAAAGAAATGAAAATGAATTTGGAAAGATTTAAATATAAAACTTTTATATTTAATCATGGTTTACACGATTAATAAAATAAATAAAATGTCAAGATAAAAATAACAAATATTATATTTGGTTGTTAAACAGGTGTATATATTGAAATAATTGGATGATGTGATTTAAAGTCTATTTTTTTTATAAAAATTTAACTAGTTATGTTATTTATTTGAAACAATTAATAAAATAAATAAATAAAATGTTGAAATAAATTTTAGAAAATAATTTGGTTGTTTTAAAAATTTCTAATGTTTGTAAAAACATTTTTATGATTTTTAAAAATTTTTTTCCATAATTTTTAAAGGCTTAAAATGGCCTAAAAAAATGTTTGAGGTGGCCCGGGGTCGAACCCGGGACCTCATGCTTGAAATGGGAGTAATGAACCGGTGAACCAAAGGCTAAGCCGCGGTTATATCCAGTTCCAAATTCTTTTAAACATCACTTCAATTCAACCCCAATTTCATTCGAGCCCTAGTTCGAATCCAGACCAAATTGACCACCAATTCGACTTTGATGGCGTCTGCAATCATGGGGCTTTTGTTCCCCATGAGAAATCGAGTGTGTGTGTGTCGAATTACCTATATGGTGTCGATTTGATGTTGAACTCGTCAAGAACAGGTCCGCGGTCACTGTGTGATCGATTGATGCTCAAACTACGATTATAATCAAATTAAACTCAAGGGAAGCTTCGTATGATGATCTGGAAGAAAATCCCTTTGCCAATTTGAGTTAAAATCGCTCGGCGATTGGATTTTAAACAAGTTGCAGGTCGCGGCTTCGGTATTCGATCGAATAATGGGTAATTGTTGATAATAATCAAATTAAATTGGTAGGAAGCTTCGAATGATGGTATTGATGAAAAGCCCTTTATCAATCTCAACTAAAATCGATTGAAGATGGGTTTTAAAAGGTGTTGCAGGTCCGAACGGGGAGGGTGTTCGAAGGTGGTGTTCGAGTGCGTTCTTGATGAAATTTAGCTCGAGGGTTGGTTATAAATGATCAAAAGTTTGTTAGTGCGTGATTAATTAGATTATTAAAGTCCCCAAGTGCCCGATTTTGCTCCGTGTTTCGGCCGATCGTGGTGAAGTGGGTGCGGGGAAGTAGGGAGGGTGGGATTGAGTGACTTTTTGATAATTACACAACGGTCCCTGTGGTTTCATCCATTGTTATTTTATACTGGAACTTTAAGTTTTAAGTTTTTTTTAAATCATTATTATTATTATTATTATTATTATTATTATTATTTATTATTAATATTATTATTACCATTAGCGTTATTATTATATATTTTTTTATTATTATTAACATCAACGTATCGAACAAAATCAACTTTATTTAACAAAAATACGCAATGTTACAGTCTCCCCTGCTTTAGGAAATTTCGTCCCGAAATTTTAATCACGAGGAGGCTGAAATAAAAAGATGGGGGTACTGGGATTTCATTTGGTCCTCACGTTCCCAGGTGAACTCTGTGCCACGTTTAGATTTCCAGCGGACTTTGACAATAGGTATCCGGCTACGTTTGAGTTGTTTGACTTCCCGATCCATAATTTTCACAGGTTTCTCAATAAAGTGCCTTGATTCATCAATCTGGACTTCGTCGAGTGGAATGTGGAGATTTTCGTCAGCAAGACAATTCTTGAGATTTGAAACATGAAACGTTAGTTGTATATTGCTGAGCTCTTGGGGTAGTTCAAGCTTGTAGGCTACTTTCCCAATTCGCTCGTGTACTTTGAATGGACCTACGTAACGAGGTGCTAGTTTCCCTTTCTTTCCAAAGCGAATCACTCTCTTCCAAGGTGATACCTTAAGAAGTACGAGATCACCGACATTGTATTCCATGGGCTTACGTCTTTTGTCAGCATAATGCTTTTGACGATTTCTAGCAGCAATCAAGTTATCACGGATCTTATGAATTTTGTCTGTTGTTTCTTGTATCAATTCTGGACCAGTAATATGTGATTCACCAACTTCAGACCATACAAGGCCTCAAATGGTGCCATCTGTTGGTCTGGTAACTGTTATTGTAAAAGAATTCAATCAACGGAAGATGAGAATCCCACGATTCACTGAAATCAATGACACAAGCCTGGAGTATATCCTCGAGGGTTTGTATCGTTCTTTCAGTCTGACCGTCGGTTTGCGAATGATAAGCTGTGCTAAGATTCAGTTGAGTTTTGAGAGCTGATTGGAGACTTTTCCAGAAACGAGAGATGAAGCGACCATCGCGATCAGAGATAATATCTTTACTTGACAAAAGATTGTTTAGGAAGACTACCATCACGTAATCAGGTTTTGATGATAACTCACAATGAAAATCGATAGATAAGGAATAAATGGTTTGATGTAGCTAGATCGAGTCAAAACATGAGAATAAAGGAAAAGAAATTGATTTAAGAAGTTAAATGCTCCAAACTTGGAATCAAAATCAACTTAAAGCGATCAGGTCTGTTTTCAAGTTCAGAGATCATGCTTTGGCTTGATAGGTCGAAACACTAACATTATTTTACCCTTCAAGTTACTACATGCGTCTCGTCACTTGATTACAACCATGGTAAGTTGGAGATCAAGAAATGAGAATAGTCATCAAGGTATGGTTTTCACCCCTAACTTGATGGTGTACTCTCAAGGTATGACCACTAGCTTACCAATCCAAAAAGTTCGATCCCAACTCATTGTTGAGGATCCATGAAAATAAGACGAGGTAACTCATCATTAAGGTGAGGGGTTCACTCCTATCTTAACGATGAATTTTTACAAAACAAAATATAACAAGATAAACTTCTTCATCAAAATCCAGAATTCACTCCTACTTTGATGAGGTCGTTTCATTTGAGAAAATGCAATCCATAAGAATGATATTATCATCAAGGTATGAAATTTACGTCTATCTTGATGATTGAATTTCATAATAACAAGAAAACAATTGAAGATTGATATTTGTCACCAAAGTACGGGTTTCAATCCTATTTTGGTGAGATCATGTCATCTGTGAAATGTAAGTTCCAAAGTGAATAATTGAAGTCAGTCCTCGAGATAAGGAAATCACCCTAATCCAGAGGATGAAATTTTTTAAAACACATCATTGGAAACCATTTATTGAAACGAATAAAGAATCATCACCAAAGTAAGGGAATCACCCCTGTTTTGATGAGTTAAAATCATTTAGGACACTCGTATCTCCCACGGTGCATGCGGTTCAAAGTTCGACTTAACAACGAAAGGAAAAATATCCCAATTAGAAATTTAGAAATTTTCAAATTACATCAATGTAACAAAAGAAAAATCATGATTACAAATCTTGAATTAATTCAGGAAGACGAAATCAAGGACAAGAATTATTCAACACCACATCATTGGTGGCTTGAGCTTGTTGGGTATTGATGTTGAAAGCACGTCCTTGAGTCGTAGAAATCGGGATGACAAGTTGAGGGCATCGATTACGAAAATGGTTCGGATCACCACATTGATAGCATGCACGACCCTGGGTAATTGCAGGAGGATGTTGGTGAACTGGTGCATTAGTTGGAGCTTTAGCAGCACTCCTGCACACGTTGAATGTATGACCCAAACGACCATAGTTTGTGCATTGACGACACTGAATGTTAGCGGGATGGTGATAACTGCAGTTGTTACACTGCGGATAGGGTCCAGCGTATGGCTTCTTCATCAGCGATTGGTTGTTTACTGCTGGTTGACGAGTTGGAGGGACTTGATTAATTGGCACAGCAGGGGTAATTACCACAAATTTTGATATTGAGCCTTCCTCTTCTTGTTCTTGGAAAGCTCGGCTTGGTCGGATTTGACAGTTTCGTTAGGAAGTTTATCGGTATTTTTCTTCGATCCTTTCCTGGTTAAGGAACCAGCTTTCACATGATTATCGGTTAACTGTGCAGCCAGCCTGATAGCATCTTCTAGTGTTGAAGGATTCCTTCCCAACACCGTATCCTGAATCTGCATGGGTAGTCCACCAATGTATTTCTCGATGGCTCGGGAGGTAGGGGTAGCAAGATGCGGTACCAAAAGGCTCAGTTCGTGGAATCGGTTAGTGTATGCTAGGTTCTCGCCACTGTCTTGGGTTAATTCCCAGAACTCAGCTTCCAGTTTTCGAACTTCGTTTCTTGGGCAGAACTCTTTAGTCATGAGCTCCTTAACTTCAGTCCATGTTAAGGCTAGAGCAGTTTCAGTCCCACGGGTTTGTTTCTCTCCGTTCCACCAAGTAAGTGCGCGTTTCTGAAGAACACTTGTGGCATACCGGACTTTTAGATTTTCAGGGCATTCACTGTTTAGGAATGTGTTTTCGATGCTTTCGAACCACTGTAGTAATCCGGTAGCACCTTCAGTTCCACTGAACTTAATGGGATTGCAAGAACTGAAATGTTTGTAAGTACAAGTTCGGGGAGGGTTTGGTGCAGTTGGGTTTTGAACAACATTGTTGCCTTGGTTCAAATGGGTAAGTAGAGTTGGGATGACCGCAGTAAATTCACGTGCTACAATAGCAGCAATCTTACGGCCAGAGTTTCTAGACCGTGAACGGATTTGACGAGAAGATATTCTGGAATATCATTAAGATATTTTATGAGAATTGGATAATATGAGTTATGAAAACAACAATCGGGAATTTGGCTTAATAACAATGATATGTTCTAAGTGTAATCGTTTGATTCGTAAATCAAAGCGAGTACGTTGACTAATCAAAGTGTTATGTCCAACACAACCTTATTGAAGACATGCGTACCTATAAGCAGATACTCATCCCGAGGGTTCCCAGGTAAGGTAGACAGATCCATCGGTTGATTTGGATTTATACGAATACCTTGCCTAGACAGAACACCCCGAGATACAGGCATCCCACTCTTCCAGCATAGCATGTTTCAAGTTGTAAGACACAGACTTTGACGAAATTGAAAACCATGAATAACAATCGAGTTTTGGAGTTTGAAATCACTTGAATTAGGCACACAATGCCTTAGAATATGATTTGAGATTTGTGCGTGCATTGATAAGAATCAAAGTATAAGAAGAATCACATAAGGCATATAATCACATAATCAAGTATAAACATGTAAAGCACATATAATCCTATCTATGCATATAAAATACATGAGAGGACTCATGTGTAAAGGTACTTAGTTATAGTCTAGGTCATTCCATTTCTAATAACCTAATTCCCTATAACCATGGCTCTGATACCAATCTGTCACACCCCGATCGACGGCGGAATCATCGGAGCGGACGAGGGAATGATTGATTGTTCATAACTCATGATTGTCTAATAGTGAAAGTAATATTAAAATCAGATTACAGGATAACATGAATTTAACAGATACAAATACAACAGTTAAATTGGTAGGAAGCTTCGAATGATGGTATTGATGAAAAGCCCTTTATCAATCTCAACTAAAATCGATTGAAGATGGGTTTTAAAAGGTGTTGCAGGTCCGAACGGGGAGGGTGTTCGAAGGTGGTGTTCGAGTGCGTTCTTGATGAAATTTAGCTCGAGGGTTGGTTATAAATGATCAAAAGTTTGTTAGTGCGTGATTAATTAGATTATTAAAGTCCCCAAGTGCCCGATTTTGCTCCGTGTTTCGGCCGATCGTGGTGAAGTGGGTGCGGGGAAGAAGGGAGGGTGGGGTTGGGTGACTTTTTGATAATTACACAACGGTCCCTGTGGTTTCATCCATTGTTATTTTATACTGGAACTTTAAGTTTTAAGTTTTTTTTAAATCATTGTTATTATTATTATTATTATTATTATTTATTAATATTATTATTACCATTAGCGTTATTATTATATATTTTTTTATTATTATTAACATCAACGTATCGAACAAAATCAACTTTATTTAACAAAAATACGCAATGTTACAAGGGCCAGTTCACTAATAGGAATTCAGGGAGTAGCTCGGGTAGTGATAGTGGGAGTAGTTTGAGCAAGATAGAGTATTTGTTGACACAATTAGTTGCTAAGGATGCCGCCACTCAGAAAACTCTTGTTGAACATGATCTTATTCTAAAAAACCAACAGTCAGCTTTTCAGGATCTCCAGAGAACAGTAGTTGACCTTGCTAGGAGGATAGACGAGAAACCCCCATGTACTTTTTCATCTAGTTCTAGTACACAAAACCCGCATGCACATGTTAAGACAATCACCACTAGATCGGGTAAGCAGTTAGGGGAGGTAGAGTCACCTGACAGAAAGGTAGAAGATGTTGGGGAGAGAGAAGAGGAAGTAGAGATAGAGGGTCCTAGGGTCCAGAGCACTATTAGGGATCGCCCACCCATTTTTAGACCCAGCCCTGAGATAGATCTTTCTAGAGTCCCATATCCTGATCGTGTCCGCCATCAGAAATATTCTAAGGAGTATGGGTACTTTCTTGATTTGTTCAAGCAGATCAAGATAAATCTTCTATTCATAGAGGTTCTCCAATGCATGCCTAAGTATGCTAAGTTCTTGAAGGACATCCTCAAGAACAAAGCAAAGCTTGGAGAACTTTCTAATGTTGATCTTACTGGTGAGTGTTCTGCAGTGGTGATGAACAAGCTTCCAGAGAAGCTGTCTGATCTGGGATTCTTCACCATCCCGTGTCTCTTTCGTAGCAATATTCACAACCACACGTTAGCTGATCTAGGTGCTAGCATTAATTTGATGCCTTATTCAATTTATGAGAAGCTAGGCCTAGGTGAACTTACACCGACGCACATGACACTCTCTCTTACTGATAGTTCTGTTAAGCATCCTCGGGGAATCATAGAGAACTTGCTTGTTAAGATTGATAGATTTGTCTTCCCCGTGGATTTCGATGTTCTAGACATGGCGGCTGATGCGAATGTGCCTATCATTCTTGGACGTCCTTTCCTTCGTACGACTAAGGCCAATATTGATGTCTTTAAGGGCACCATTGTACTTCACTTAGGAGATGAGGAAGTCACATTCCATATGGCTGACTCTATTAGGAGTCCGAGTAGTGTTAAGGAAGTTGTGAGCTTCATTAGTTCTAGTAAGAGTGAGGTAACTAAAAAGTCTAAGGAGTCTGAGTCTTGGGAGCTTGAGTTTGCTGGATAGTTAGATGGTCTGCCTCAGTATGTTAGAGAGGGTGAGTTTGATGCTGAGAGAGACCTTGCTGAGTTAGAGGCACTGATAGCTGATAGACCTCCTGAGATAGTGAACCCTACACCCATAGAAAAACCTAAGTGTGGGGATGTTTCTGTGGTTAGTAAGACTAGGTCTGATCAACCCACTCTAGAGTCTGTGTCTAGTTTAGATCAGGAGGATGCATTCATTAGAGAGAAGTGTTGGGATAGGCTAGTGCCTTTGAGAGGTTCTACTGTGATTGATGGTGGGGCTGTTACATGGGATCTATTTGATCCTCCATGATTTTTGCTAGAGTTATAGATCTTTAGAAGGATCCCATGTGTAGAGTATTGCATATTATTTGCTTGTTTGCTTTGTCTTATTTTTTTTATTTTGTTGAGTAAGTCTTTTATTTTATTTGTTTGAGTCAGTATTTTGAGTCATTTTGTGTTAGTGTTATGCTGCTCGGGTTGTGCTTTTGTTTTGGTTATGTATGTTTGGATACGTACCACCCATACTCAATCTCCATTCGGGTGAATCTGGAGCTGTTGGCTGGAGTATGAAGGATGATCCGAGGCATGAGGGTGCTAGATGCGAATGGAATGCTATATAGCTAGTGGGAACGGTTTGGAAGAATTGTTGCTTTGCTATCAGGTGAACACGTTCCTTTTATCATTTTATGTTTTTTTTATTTATTTGTTTTTGAGTGTATTTCTGTCTCTGCATTGAGGACAATGCAAGTTTTAAGTGTGGGGATGGAAATGAGTTTGTTAGTGTTAGTTTTTGAGTTTTTGAGTCATAAAGTGTCATAAAAATCCAAAGAAAAAAAATCGAAAAATTTGAAAATTTTCAAAAAAAATTTGAAAATGTCTTTGAAATTAGTATGCAATATATGGAAAATGATAGAAAAACTGGAGTTTTATTTTCAAACAAATGTGTGTTGAATGCAAAAAAAATGAAAAATGAAAAAAAAATTGTGTAATAAATGGGATAGTTTGTTGACTTATGAGTTATCTGGTTAACCCAGCTTGCATTGAAGGATCCTTTAGTGTGTAAATTAATCTAACTAACTGAACTAGGTGGTCTTGTGGGTTTTCATCTTAGAAGTAATGGGAAAAATCTAGTTCTTTAGAAATTGTAAATTGGCACCCCTATAGGTTGATTAACTAGCATTTTAATAGAAACTTATTCCTCACAAACATGGCACACTACTATCTTTTTATGAAAATAAATTCGAGAGTAGGTGGCCCCTCCGTCAATTTCATAAAAATATGAGCTTGTTGTATAAAAATGCAAGGGTTGGTTCCAATGTGTTATTTACCGGGGATAGTGACTTTAGTTTGTAACACCTCTGGGGCCAGTCTAAATAAATTAAAATTGAACTATACAATGTCACCTAAATAAATTATATGTCACCTAAAAAGCTCAAAAGAATTCATTCCACCAAAAAAAATC
Source organism: Flaveria linearis (assembly GCA_024085815.1). Lineage (NCBI taxonomy): Eukaryota > Viridiplantae > Streptophyta > Magnoliopsida > Asterales > Asteraceae > Flaveria > Flaveria linearis. The sequence goes on from CM044001.1 coordinate 19,441,896, forward strand.
CCATCGTGACTACAAGTTTTTATTAGGATTGCTAGTTTTTCAGGTTATAGCGGTTAGGTGAACCAAAATGGTTAACCTGTGCCTTCCATTGTGCAAATTAGTAGAGCTGGTGACCTGTAGGCTTCTGAGTGTGAGATCCTTTAGATGTACCTAGTTCTTTCATTTGAAACTTAAAAACAAAAACATGAAAATGGACCTGATTTATAAGTGTTAGGGTATATTGGAAACAATGAACTAGACCTCACTGTTAACTAAACTAAATCCTGTGTGTATTTATATTTTTTATTTTTATTTTGGGTGAGTTAATAAAGTTTGTTTGAAATGATTTCCTGGTTCTGATTTCATTGCATGCTTTTTCAGGGACGAAAAAAAGTTTAAGTGTGGGTATATTTGATGTGTTGCAAAACACATATGTTTTTCCATGAGATTTATGTATATCTTTTTAGTCTTTATTTTCCGTTTTTATTAGTTTTCTGTTTCTATGTACGTATTTGTGTATTTGTAGGTATTTGTGGGTCAAGGAGCGTAAATGGTTGATATTTGAAAAATAAACAAGCATGCGAGCTAAGGAACAGAAGAAGCTTGGTCAAATAGAAGAATTATAAAAATCCTTATCTTGGCGCGTCGCCAAGATGATGATATACATATGCATATACATATACATATGTGTATGCGTATGCGTACGCGTGCGCGTGCGCGTGCGTGTGTCGGGATGGTCGGTAACGGTGGATATGAGCGATTGTGACCCTGGGGTTTGCCAATAATGGTTGGCGATGTAGTTTGAGGTTTCTCAACCCGAAGAGAGAGAGAGAGAGGTGGTAAAAAGGCGTGGTGTTGGCTGTGGTGTGATGGTGGATAAAGATAGAGATGTGAGAACGTGAGACACGATGGTCGAAAGTAGTGATGGTTAGAAATAACAGTGGTTGGAAGTTTCTCAGATGTTCAAGACTAGTTGGTGAGAATATATATAAATGTATGTGAAGTTGCCATTAAATCAAACTCAAGTGTTTTGAGTTTTCCAGGGGTCGTATTCAATTGTAAAAATAATTAAATTCGTTAACTCTAATACTCCTTTAAAAAAACTCCAACATTACAAAATTAAAACATAATTCATTAACTCAACTTTACAGGAAAATCACAGGACTTGATCTTTTGTTAGCAAGAATTAAAAAAATGTATTATTTTGTAAATCTAAAAGTAACAACATTTGTCTTTTTAAGTATAAAACGCTATGTAGTTCATACTACAACGTATTAAGTTTTGTGGTGAAGTGCGAGTAAAATTGCTAACTTTAAACATATATATATAACTCTAAATATTGCTTCAACTCACAAGAGCTGATGATTCTTTGTGATGATCATAACTAATTTATTCCTAAATGGGGAGATTTGAGTAAAAAAGTTAACAGTGGATTGACTTGCCCTGCTTTAAATGGTTAATTTTGACGGACTCAAAATAAACTACGAGCCAAGCCAACTTAAAATCAGTCCGAATGGAGGTACAATTCTAATGACCACTGTTTACCACACCACCTACATGTCAATGTGGCCAACATTGCCTCCACTGCCACCGCCATCACCGAAAACCTTGTCGTCACAGCTGCCAAATCACCATTGTCGCCAACGCAACCATCGTTGTGGATGCCACCACCATTATTACTGCAACCATTATCAAGCACCATCGTTAGGATCACCTAGGGCTGGCATAACAGATCAGACACAACATGATAAGACACGATCACGATAAGACATGAACACAACACGATAACTAATCGTGTCATTTTTTCCAAACACGAACACAGACCTGTTTAGAAACAGGTTAAGAGACACGATAAGACTTGTTAAGAGACACGATAAGACTTGTTAAGAGACACAATAAAAATCACATATTTAAAAAAATAGGTTGCTAAAAATGCATAAAAATCTTAAATAATATATAATACTTATACATGACAATCCTTGACGTGTTTGAACTAAAAGTCCATAAAAGTGTTAATCAACCAATATCATAATTTAAACATGTTCATTAACAGGCATAGTCCGAAGAGAAGAGAGTCTCGGTTAGTGGTATTGTGGTAGTCATATTTGATTAAAGTAGTTGGGCAAACGATAGAGCTTCTAAAATAAATATGAACAACAATGGCATATATCATAAAATATATTTAACTATTTTAAATAAGATATAAAGATAAACATGTTTAAACAAGTGTCTTAATAGGTTTACAAATGTTTAACATGTTAAAACACGATTATTATCATGTCTTAAACATATCGATCTGTTAGTGACACAAAACCTGTTAAGCTCAAACACGAAACCTGTTAACTTCGTATCGTGTCATGTCGTGTTAACAAGTCCGTATAAGAAATTACTAGCCCTAGGATCACCTCCACCGGACTATCGTAACCACCATTATCGATGATGGAACTAATGACGCATCCATTACCTTTAAAAAGATGGTAATTTATGCCTCATACAAATCAATCATAACTACCTCCTTCAACACCATTATTAGAATCAATGTCACTACCATCACCATCCAAAGTCACAACCAGATTGATCGTCTCTTTCTCTACCGATTACACCAGTCGCTTGTAGCCACCAAAATAAAAATATAACAAGTGAACTCATAGCGTGATATCTATAACAATCAACCAATTTTAAAACTAAAAGACCATGGACATAGACATCAGCTTTTACTTTCTTAGAGATGTTGCTAAACAAGGTAAGACTTGACCTAATTCATTTCTAGTGATGAACAATTATCATTACTTTTTATAAATGTCTTTGAACCTACAGGGTATAACTATACGGTTTTACCAGGAACCATAAAATTTGAGTAGTTGGATGATTTACAGTTGCTTATTGAGTTGGTACTTATATAGGTGTTTAGAAAAAAAGGAAACTGAAAATAACCGAAAAGAATGAAATGAATTGGGAATTAAGTTTTTGGTTTGGTTATTAACGTATCCGAATTGCGGATACGGTATTCCGTTCGGTTAACAGTTACACATAACTCCGGTAATTTTGTTCGGTTATCAGAATAAACGGAATAATAATTGGTTTAATCAGATAACTAAACCGAATAAAATGGAAATAAATCAGTTTAATCAGTTGAATTCAGATTGGTCAGGCCTATTTCTAATTTGGTTCGATTCGGCTAATGGTTAACCCTACAAAAATTTATAACTGAATAAACTGAATCGAATAAACAGTTAACCGAACTGTTGAACACCCCTAGCAACTTATGTTCCTAAATATGCCACTTCTCGCTACCTATGTCATACATAGGAGCTTGTTCATATTGATTTTACAAAAGTAGATTTTAGTAACTTATGCTCCCACTGATGCGTTGTAAACTTATGATTTACTCATTAATCATAATGGACGATATTAAACCATTTTATACCAAGAGTGTAAACTTATCGACAATAACTCAAATTGCTACTGATGTTCTTAAACTTTTTCTTAGGTTGATAATGATATTGTATAAAATAATATTATTGTATCCATAAAATGTTCACAGTGTCATTTATTAAACCTCACTTTCACCCCTGTTGAATGATTTTTCAAGAACCCTAATTCAAACTTTAAATACATGCTTTTTTTGTAAGCCATTGTTCAAATGGCCTATTCCCTGTAATAAACAAACCAACAAGCCCATCTTCTAAGAAATTTATGATTAATCGGATACAAGTGAGGAGTCACTTGTGTTGATGATGACAGTCTTATCTTAACAAAAGTTAAACTAATTAAGATCACAAAATGATAGATGTTGAAGATAAAAGATTTTGATGGGTGTTGATTGTGGTAGGTGTAACGATGGTATCCCAATACGAAGAAGAAATGAGGTGGGGGGTGGTTAAAGGTTTTATATATTTCTTTTATTTCATTGTAAACAGATAGAATATTGTTTTTGATTTTCTGTTCTAAACGTGTTACATTGGAGCAAAAAGTTATGATAAAAATGATATTTCTTTAAGCATGTTTCAGATTCACAAAATAGACTTTACCAAATGAAAAAAAGATCATAAAGCACGTATATACCATGGTTATCCATATAACCTTTTCTTGAATTATTATTACTTTATATTATTATAAATAGATTATTTAAGTTTTATTATTTAAAAAGACCAAAAACGTGTTACCCGTCAAAAACAAAGACTATGCACATAACTTTTTATCAACAAAAGTTAAAACTATTGTTGTTAGGACTGGATCGGACCGGCCGGTCCAACCGGTCCGATTACGGTATCGGCCACCTAGCCGGTCCGGTCCGCTGTGATTCATTTTGAAGTGGTCGAACCGGCCGATTCGTCCCGAACCGGTGGTCGGACCGGGAATCGGACCGGTTCGGATCGGAATTTGTTTTTTTATGGGTAAAATGGGGTGTTGAACCATAAATTAGTATGTTATATATACAAATATAGTTAAGTTTTATATATAACTATAAAATACATATATAAATCATATATAAATTACTTATATTTTATTATATATATAACTATATATATAATATACTATATATAATTATGACATCATTCGGTTCTTAAATCCAGTCCGACCGGTCCGACCACCAAACCAATAAGGTGTCCGGTTCAATGTCCGATCCAGTTCTAAAAAACATTGGTTAAAACTCACTAAGATAAACCCTCTCATATTAAGCCCGACAATTTTATCCGTACCCGATTAACCCGCCCGACCCGATATCATTCGCACTCGAAGAAACCCGACCCGAACAACCCATTACCCGAACAACCCGAAACCGATTAAACCGATTGTTATTCGGGTCAGGTTTCGGGTAGACTTTCAATGTTGAAAAACCCAATAACCCGAACCGATTAACCCGAAACCCGATTAACTAACTCGATCTACACCCCTAACTCATATTATTACTAGAAACATTTACTTTGATCTCTTGCAAAACCTTTCTATTGAATACTAATCATAATAATTATTATTATTTTGAACGGTAAATGTACGATTCTGATTTGGAGAATAAACGTTATTTTAATCGGTCCATCTATTCGTTTCGCAGCCGTGACCGCACCCCCGATTTCCTGTAAAGGATACTCATTGTTGAGAAAACCTCTGACTCAACTCTTATATTTTGCTCAGATTGAGACTTGAACACATAAACTTTCAATATTTACGTGTAATGAGTACATAATCTTAAAATAAGGGTTTGGTAAATAGACATCCCATTATTTCAAATCAACACCCCAAAATTTCTATACGGGTCGTATAGCCCCAATCGCGTCGTATAGGGGGGTCGCATAGACCTATACGGGACGTATAACCACTCTGACAGTCCCCTGAATTTTTTCTCGTAGTTATTGTCGAAATTAGTTATACGCGTCGTATAGCCCTATATGTGTCGTGTAGGGGGGGGGGGGTCGTATAGGGCTATATGAGGCGTATAGCTCTCTGACACCCCCCTGAATTCCCTCGTTTTCAGTGCATTCGACCCTATACGCCGCGTATGGACCCATACGCGACGTATAGGGGATGTCGATTTATCTGGGTGGGTGTCTAAATATAGGACCCTAAAATAATTACAACTTTATATTATTTTAAATAGATTATTTAAGTTCTATTATTTAAAAAGACCAAAAACGTGTTACCCGTCAAAAACAAAGACTACACACATAATTTTCTATCACAAAAGTTAAAACACACTAACACAAACCTACTCATATTATTATTAGAAACATTTAACTTGATCTCTCGCAAATCTGAAAGGCCACATATATAAACAGAGCCACATCACCATCACTTGTCGCCTTTTTGCACATTCAAACACAAAAAACTGTAAAAGGGATCCACCCACCGGCAATATTATTATTATTTTATTATTTTTACTACAATTATTCTACCCCCTCCACGGCGGCGTTGCGACAGTTTTCCCCAAAAACACCGTCGCCGGCAGCCACACACGGCGGTAGCTCCACCATCTACACCATCTCCACCATCATGCAAGCATTCCTCCACCAATGCTCCGCCGTCGCCGGCGGTTTCAATCATCAGTCTCTCACTTCCACTAAACTCTCCGTCAAATTCACCGTCTCCTGTTGCGCCGTCGCATCGCCGGTGACCGTCGTCACCGGAAATGTGGAGAAGATATCCGCCGAGAGGAGCGAGATTAGGCTCGGTTTGCCGAGTAAAGGTCGAATGGCTGCTGATACTCTCGATCTTCTCAAGGTATTTATTCCATCAATCAGTTTGTCGATTTTGATTTGATTTGATTTTGATGTTTTTGTTTGTGTTGAAATGTGTTTTGTTTATGTTAGGATTGTCAATTGTCTGTGAGGCAGACGAACCCTCGGCAATACGTTGCGGAGATTCCTCAGGTTAGTTATACGTCAAATCTTTTTGCATTTTGTACGTGTATAGAACGATTTGATAATATTATTGGGCTTCTGTTTAGCTAGATTTAGATAGAGAGTGTAACAACCACTGGAAATAAAGTACGGTTTCCAGTTTGGAGAGACATTCCAAATCAGTTTTGCATTGGCAAGTTTGGTGATAAAGTTAAAATCAGTTATGCTTTATTATGTAGCAGGTTTGGTGTCAGTAATCAATGTTCTGACTGATAATAGAAAGATTGATATGCAGAAATTCCAAACTGTGAGCAAGAGCTAAGAAAGTGAAACAGTGGTTTAACTCTTCATGAACACTAAAATATATCTACATCTTAGGCTTTCTGTTTCGAGAGGTGTTAAATTGGGCATTATGTGACATACCCTCTAATCCTATATTATTGGGCCCCTCAGACCAAGGTGTATTGTCTGCTTTGCCTATAGGAAGTCAATGCGCCCATAACACGTCAATGGTATTTGAGGTCTGGCCTTTCTTATGACCCATTATCTCTCTTGTGGATGGGAAGTTGGGAACAATTTGGGATTGGCTTAAGGTGTCACAATCCATGAACTAATTGTATCTGGAAGTCCATTTTTGAACTGTATTTTATTCCAAATTCACAACGTTTAGTGAATAAAGGTTATGGTAGTCTATGATCATTTTGTGAGTTGTAGTTGGGAAGATTATATTTTCAGAAAGAAAACATTTTGATTAGCTTTATGTTTTATAGGCTGCATTACAATGCGAATGACACCCTTCTATAAGTAAAGTTCATTGAGTTGTTTATACAATAGGCAGATTAGGGTTAATGACTTGTTCTTCAAGATGGCACAACCGGTCCTGAAGTTTCATATGATCCAGCCCGTAATTCTGATTTTGTTCTCTAGAGTCTGATTGTCGGCATTTATGCATAGAGAGTTAGCTCCCATATGGTCAACTTTGGACAAACCAAAAGCTGAGAAGCGACTAAGCCATCAAAGCTCCATTAGACTCTGTGGCTCGTGACACTCAACAGATTTTTTCCTCTTACTAAGCACAAACGAGCAAAGATTTTAACTGCCATACCTATTACATAACCACATTCTGCTTGATGTTTAGTGAAGTATTAAATTTGTTACAAAAATTACATGGTTGGAACTGACATATTTACTTATTACAATATCTATTTGCAGCTCACAAACTTAGAGGTCTGGTTTCAGCGCCCAAAAGACATTGTACGGAAATTGGTTTCAGGGGATCTAGACCTTGGTATTGTTGGTCTTGACACATTTAGCGAATATGGACAGGTAACACAATGTAAGGAAAAATATGCCGTATATCGTCCCAATTGACAAAATTTTCTTCTTCTTAAATAGCATGACCTCCTGTTGTGTTTATATATTGTTTTCCTGCTTATTTTATCTTATCTGTTCAATGTATGTAAATTTCATATATTATGTTATGGCAGTTTAGCTACTCGAGTAACATTTTGAACGAGTTACGTTTTTTAAGATCTTAGTCATTTTTAATCATTTGAGTAGCATCTTTTACATTGGAGTTACTCCAACAGAGTAATTTACCATTTTTAGAGTCAAAAGCACCAATATGCTTCTGAATATTTTAATGTATTCTCGTAGAACAGGGCCATAAGTTCTATGGATCTGATATCCATAGTTTTGAGAGGATTTTGACAATGACAACATATACAACTTCCAAGTGAACTAACAGATCTTGTTTCACTTGTGGTCATGAAGTTATTTCTGATTATAAGTTATGTTACCGTTAAGTTACCATATGCATTCTCTGATGCGTAAAGCTTATATTGGTATGCAGGCACTTTTTGAAGAATTTAATAAACTTTGGTATGTGTTGCCAGAGTGAAGAGTGTGAGAACGAATATTAGTAACCTTGGGATAACATGTTTATAGCTGTCAGTTTTATCAATTATCATGCTCTGATAGTTTATGGGGTGTTCCAGACTCCTCTTTGTTTTACATATCCCTCTTTTTTGCTAGCTGCCGTATTCTTTGATCTTTTGGAACATGATGTTAAAATTAGCTTTTTTTAGATTGCATGAATTGACATGACATAGTTGACAATCTGAAGAACCAATATTCATGATGGAATCTTGGTACCAAAAACGGGTGGCAAATTTAACTGATGCATGTGAGTTCTTAAGTTATATGCAACTTATTATCTCGAGCGGAATAAATGTATTAGAAATTTAGAAGTAGGCCTTTAAACGGTAACAAACAATTTTGATGGCCTACCAATTTCTAATTCTATAATAGGTAGATATCAGGATTTAGTAATACCAAGTTCAAATCCATGGTCAAGTGAGATTACTCAGACACAAATTCAATATAGGTGTATAATGTATTTCAGTTAAAGTTGGTCATGCTTAGTTCAAACCTGAATGCTAATACTTAATGTGTATTATAATATGAAACATAATATATGCTATAAAATTACACAGATACACTATATAATACGATAAACACATAAATATACATCAAGTTATGTTATTTCAGTGAAAATTCATTGCCGGGTTTGAATTAAAAAATGTTCACTTTTGTATTCGCAGATACCATGCCTTAGTCGAATTTGAATTTCATTTGAATTCAGATAATGTTTGGTTGAATTTGAATTCGGATATTGATTCATAACATCCATTGTATTCAAGTCTGCTATTTGGAAGTCAAAGTATAATTGAATCCGTATTGGGATATCAACATTCTATTCAATAAGCATCCTTTAAGGTACAAAAGATGGCCACTGAACTTGCTGTGATTTTATATGTTGCAAACGTCATCAATGGTAATTCATTTGGTCATAGGCTACTAAACATTATGCCCTTTGGTAAGCTAAAAGGGCTCACTTCATTTTGAGTTTTTAGAAATTGTATTTTCATTGGTCCATCTTCATTGTTTGATGCCACTTCATATACTTTTATGAACTTACTTTGACCTGTGATCGCTCATATGTATGTTTTTTTAGTATTGACTATAATTATGTTTGCTGATGGTTTCTGTAGGGAAATGAAGATTTAATTATTGTCCATGATGCACTTGCATATGGAGATTGTCGTTTATCTCTTGCAGTAAGCTGCTCATCTTTAATAACTAAGAACATCAACTAATCTCTTAAAAGTTCAAAACTACACCCGTGACATTTTTTCCTCGCTCCTGCAGATTCCAAAATATGGAATTTTCGAGAACATCAATTCAGTTAAGGAGCTAGCGGAAATGCCACAGTGGACTGCTGAGAGGCCTCTAAGAGTCGCCACTGGTTTCACTTATGTAAGCTGTTCATTAGTTTTCTTTTAGTATTTGGACCAAGTTGGAAGTTGACTTTTTGTGTTGCTATTCTCTCTCTGCAGCTGGGTCCTAAATTTCTGAAAGAAAATGGTCTTCAGCATGTCACCTTTTCAACTGCTGATGGAGCACTAGAGGCAGCTCCTGCAGTGAGTCTTCCTTTCTTCTGTCAGCAATTACTCCCAATTTTATTAGGGGTGGGAATTCCTAACACGAAACGCTTAACCAATTTTTAAACAAGTCGACCTGCCAACTAGCCCAACCCATTTACGACCCATTATACAGCCCTCCAACCCGTCTAACACGTTTACAACTTGATTACAACCCGTTAGACTCGTGTAGATAAATGGTGAAACGGCTCGTGTTAAGGTTACGCATTTTAAGTATGTTTGGGTTAGGGTTGATATCTTTAACACCAATAAATATGCGTCTTGTTCGGGTTAAATGATTCAACCCGCCAACCTGAAACCCACCAACCCGCTGACCTGAAGCCCTCCATCCCGTAATTGTTACTACTTTTATTTATTAATTATTATAACAAAAACTGAACTTAAGCTGTCTCATCTTCATATATGATGATTCTGGCTAGCAACTGAACCTGTTTATGTTTTTTTTTTAATTTGCTTATTTAGATGGGGATAGCTGATGCTATTGTGGATCTCGTCAGTAGTGGAACCACATTAAAAGAAAACAATCTCAAAGAAATTGAAGGCGGAGTGCTGCTAGAAAGTCAGGTGAAATTTACAAGTACAGCCTGGCATTCTGGCAAGCCTTTCTTTGTATTTAGATTTGCTGAATAGGATTATTTTCCAGGCTGTCATGGTTGCTAGCAAGAAGTCCTTAATGCAACGAAAAGGTTTATTGGACATCACACATGAAATTCTTGAAAGATTCGAGGCACATTTGAAGGCGATTGATCAATTTACTGTAAGCTGATATTTGTTTATTGGCGCAATTTAATATATTGCCCTGGAAACTTGCCTAATACCATATTAACCCGACTAGAAAACGTAATATTAATTATACTCATTTAGAATACCTAAATTTTCATATTACCCATTTCAATAAATGCAATCTCTACTATGACCATTATAGCCTTATCTTTCTCCTTATACTCCAAACTCTCGTATCCTAACGCAAGTTATAAGGGGAGGGTATAAATGTCACAAATTTTAAATTGGGCATAGTTGATAATTACAATTTTTTGATGAGTAAATATGATATTATACAAAGGCTTGAGGGGATAGAAATTATCCCTTCTTTAAATATTAATTTTGTTTTCTTCCATTCCAAGAAACAAGGTGATTTTGAGTTTTTGGCCTAATATAATAATTTTCAACAAATAATGCATCTCAGGTAGTTGCCAACATGAGAGGAAGCAGTGCAGAAGAAGTAGCTGAGAGAATTTTGAGTCAACCATCATTATCAGGGCTTCAGGTGAAGTTTTATCTACGTGTATGTTAGTAAACTACTAAACATACAAATTCAACGTGATGTGTTTTTCTCGATATGTGCAGGGCCCAACTATAAGTCCAGTTTTCCGCAAAGTTAACGATGTGGTAACACCTGATTATTATGCGATAGTCATTTGTGTACCCAAAAAGTCGCTGTACAAATCCGTCCAGCAGCTCAGAGCGGTATGGAATCTGAATATTGACTTGTGTGATATAACTAGTTACAATATTTATAATCTTATATGCTAAGATTTTCATGTTGAAGTAAGGCAGATTTGATTTCTTATCCGTAGTGGTGGCAAGATGGGCGGGTCAGGCGGGTTGGGTAATCACCTCTTAGAAACATACCAGGAACACTTGATGCATTATATATGATTACAAAAATATATCATTATAATATATCATCTTTTTTAGAATAAAGCATGTTTGAAGGATACAATCATTAGAATATACTTTGGACGCCTTTCAGCCCATTTGACCTGTTTCACTTTTATTTTTGTTTTTTTATCTGACCCATTTCACTTGTTAGGATAAACCATAACCGAAATTGACTTGTTAAAAAGTAAATGGGACACTTGTGCTCTCTAGCTTTATAATTAGTAAATGGGACACAGTCAGTTACAAACTTCTCATTCTTCTTTAAATGTGAGCCCGTATCTACAGTCTACAGGACTGGCTTCATAAACTTGGTTATATTGGAAGCATAAACTGCATCTTGTTTCATAATTTATGATTGTGCAGATTGGAGGCAGCGGCGTTCTGGTGTCCCCTTTGACCTACATTTTTGATGAAGATACTCCAAGATGGTGTCAGCTTCTTTCAAAGCTTGGGCTTTAAGTTGTTACAAACGACACAGCGTTGGTTTCAACAATTTCAGCATAAATACTGAGCTGGTTTTCTTACTTTCTGTTTCACTGCTGGGTCATCTGCTTTGTTGTATCTCAAGAACCATGGTCATTGTTTGCTTTGAAATGCTTGCAGTTTCTTTACAAAACCAGCCTGTATTGAAGCTTCTTCATAAGGAACGGTTGTTCGCATATGGTCTGAGTTCTTATTTACTTTTCGGATTCAAATTTTTGTATCGGTCGTCTTTTTCTATGTTAAAGATGATGGTAACCGTGCTTTAGTTAACACCGTGTTCAAGGATAGTTATTTGATATCTGTGATTGAAACCTTAGAATACAAAGTAAAGACGAATACTTTACCTGGTGGTGAGCTGTGAGAGTGGTTTGGGAACCATATGGATATGATAGCTAGGGGTGTTCATGGCCTAGTTCGGTCAAGGATAAACCAATAGTTCGAAGGGTTCGTCTAAATATAAATGAAGCGGTTTGGTTTTGATGGTTTTAACGGTTTGAACAATTCTTTTAGTTAGCATTTTTAAAGCTAGTTAAATGTCAAATGCACAATATAAACATGAATGAATGATTTTTGTTCTGTACGTGTAATTCATCCGTTTGTATCCTATTGCCCCCTCTTTGATCTGAACTTTTTTTTGTTTGTTATGGAACATTTGTTTAGGAATTATAATATATGCGCATGAATTGATAGGATTAGGAAAAGTATAGAATACAAAACTGTTTTTTTTTAGAAATATAAGAAATAATATTTACCATTAATTTAAGGGATGAACGGTTTAGATTAAGGATGAGATAACACGTATGAAAGGACCTGAAAGGTTAGATATGAATATAACTTAAAATTGTTTTATTATTATTTTTATTCCCTCAATTTTTTAAACAACGGTTAAGATTAAGGAAGAGATAACACGTATGAAAGGGCCTGAAGGGTTAGATTTGAAAATAACATATAATTGTTTTATTATTATTTTAATTTCTTTAATTTTTTAAACACATATAACTTTTTTAAATGACATTATTGTTTCAAAAAATTACACTATGAAATAAAACATTTTATTCTTTTTAACTTGAGTTTAGTCTTGCTAAGTCAACATATTTTAAAAAAAACATCTATGTGATGTGTGTAATACTAGCGTGATTATTTATTGCGTAATTATGAATATAACTTACGTAATTATCATATAATTTGCGTAATTATCATACAATTATCTTTTAATAACTTGAGTAAATTTTATTACCTGTAATAATAAATAAATTTACGTAATTATATACCTTATATTGTAATTGTGATGCGGATGAATTACTCATCTTCTTAAAAGCATGTGTCACATCCTGATAACTTTTATGTTTGTAAATTTTCTGCATTTTGTATACTAACCTCCCGCACAATATTGAATTTAATTTGTATTTTATAAAAGCAACTAAATTGAGCAAATGAAAATAATCTTGCAGTAAAAAAATCTATAAAAATATATAATTTATGAGAAAATTAAAAATAATTTAATAATAACAGTTAAGAGAAGTTTATAAAATAAAATTGATGAAAAATAAAAGTAAGAAATGTAGAGTGAATACTTTAAAAACAAAAGCGACAAAGATAAAAAGTACACATTTCATCATAAAAATAATGTGAAGTGACCTAATATGTTACAACTTATAAGTTGAGTTTTATCCTAAAAAGGTGTAGAGAAAATTTTATTCATCATGAGTGTTTTAAAAATATTTATCAGGTATTTATTCAAAAGTTTCTATTTCTCACTCTTGTTGAATAAAGATATCTCTATTTAAAATAATATTAACTAAAAATAGTAAAGGACATGTTTTAATAGAATAATAAATTACTAGTGCATCTGTCGTAATTAATTTTAATGTATTTTAGTTTTTTTTACATTCTCTTAGATTAATTTAAAAAATTACACGTTTTAATTGTTTTATAGTTTAATTTTTAAAAAATAAAACATACAATTTAATTTTTTTGTTTGATCATAATAGTTTAGAAAACATTTTAAAAAACTGCATTTGTATTTTTCGTAACTTAAGAATTTTTATTGGAAAATACAAATGCATTTAAAAAAATGTTTTATAAACTCTTACTATCAAACAAATAACTTTATAAAATATAACGCCCCAGAAAGTCAAACAAATCATTTCATAATAATAGGCTTAGTTAAGGGATATTTAATAAAAATAAAGGAAGGAAATGGGTCATGGGCCAAATTAGTCTTATGAGCAAAAAGATTTAAGTGATTAAGGACCCATAATCAGCCACTTAACACACTTAACCAGCCATAATCTTCCTCATTTTGCAACCCTAACCACCAACTTTCTAAAGAGAGAGTAGACAGAGAAAATGAAGAAAACTCTAGATTTGGAGCTTCATTGGTTAAGGGATTGAAGATCTAAGTATTAGCGTATCAAACCACAAGAAAGGAGCAAGAAATTCAGGTAAGAATCATCCTCTAAACATCTTTGTAGGTCAGACCCGAATTCTAGGGTTTTGGGTTTTGAAAAGTTACAAATAATCATATAAAGGTCATATTTTTACATATAAAATCATGTAAAAAGCTTAGATATAGTTTCATGGATGAAAAACTAAGGATTTGGACGTAAAAGATTGCGATTTTAGTTTAAAAACGGGCTGGTTTGTCATTTTTATGCGTCCAGAGAAACTGTCCGTTCATCCTGCGAAACCGTGAGTTCATGGTGTGAAACTGTGAGTTCGTCCTGCGAAATTATAGTTTTGCAGGTAATTTCGCAGCCATGGAATTCCAACAAAGTTGGGCAAAACTGTCATGCGAAACTGGCAGCGAAACTGACAGCGAAATTGCCGTGCGAAACTGGCAGCGAAACTGACATGCGAAACTGGCAGTGAAACTGACATGCGAAACTGGCAGTGAAACTACCAGCGAAACTGTCAGCGAAACTGCGTGTGAAACTGTGTAGAAAATTACCCATTTGAGTGTTAACTTAAATGCAGGCCGTGTACCGCGATCCTAGCTTAGAATGCTTAGACTAGAAACTACTCACTGTAACCAGGTGAGTTCTAGATCCCCTTATTTACAAGTTTTTTTTATGAAAAAGATCTAAATATACGCTTTTTAACATCCCGACCCCAGCCAGGGGTGTTGCCCCTTGGCTCCCACTAGGGCTGCTGCCCCTAGAACCTCGCTGTAGGGGCTTCCGCCCTTGAACCCCCGCTGTCCCGCGAAGGGTCGAATATTATTATTTGTTATTCATTTTGATGAACATGTGAATGTATGGACTATGGGTGAATTCTTTTTAAATAAAAAAGGGGGTTTTCATAATGTTTCTTTTAGTAGATGTCCTCTTATGACTTACGATACTTTATGATGTCTAAACTAATTTTTTCCTTATGATAGAAATGTTTTTATGGTGAATTGTACTTAGTATGTTGTGTACTTAATAAGTAAAGTATTGTATATTAAAGTGGAAGATAATATTTTTAAAAAGTGGAACTTAACGAATGTTACCGGGCACATATGATGATGATAAATCTTGCAAGCACTATGATGGACTTCACTTATGTGGGTCTAATGTATGATATGGATCCGTATTCATGAGCAGGCCATGTGCAGCGTGGATCAACTGTCGGGAGTTAGCTACCGCGTTCATGTATACGGACAGGGATCGACATTCGTTATCGATCAACAGGGGGCTATAACAGTATGCAATCTAGTTTATGATGAAGTAAAAGATAATGAAAGAATGAAAGATAATGAACATGCTTATTAAGACGCAAGAAATATTATGTATTATGATGTATGCGTGATCATTATAAGAAGGATAAAGTTTATATTTTCTTATATTACTTAAAACTAGAACTCACTCAGTAAAACTGACTTTTATACATAATAGTTGGCAAGTGAAGAATGATGCTGGGGATGACATAGAGATGAAAGCTACTTGACATGCGATGAATGACATCTATGTTTATGAAATCATTTTTTAATTTGAAAAGTACAATGTTTTTTTATTCTATTTGGAAGACAAATGTATGATTATAATATGACCTACAAGTTTTAAATGAATGTTTATTTAATTCTGTTGTAACATTTGTTTATAAACTGATTTTATGCTATGATTAGCCAACTTGAGGCTTCTCGAAAAAAAGGCTTTACATAAAAAATAACCATATAAATTGAATACATAAAAGGCTCGTTTTGGCTTAAGTATTAGTGACAGACTTGTCGTCACTAAATGAAGACAAAAAAATAACAATATAAATTGTAAACTTACGGTGTTTACATAATCCATGTATTTAGCGCATTCCAAATGCAAATTAGAATCTAAAGCACTAACTAAGGCATTCTTAACTTAGCCATTATCTTCTATTTGAAGATCTTATTTATTCATAGTTGCTAAATCTCCTTAATCTAACTAGTGCCTCCCGACACCTCCAGCTAGAGGTGCACAAAGGAACCAGTTCCACGACCTGAATTGGTTTCAACCCGGTGGTAGGCCAAACCGGTTTCAACTCGGAAAAAACCGATTGTTTGGGACCGGTTTGTATATTTAATGCCCTAACCGGTTTGGAACCGGTTTTTACCCAACCCGATTTATGAACCGGCACAAAAAAACCAGTTTGGAACGGTTTTAGTTGTTAAAAATTTTTATCAAATGATAATATAGCCGTTTGAAGCATTTTTTGATCGTTTTTTGAAGTTTTTTTTGACCATTTTTTCTTTATATAATAGTATAAATAGGTAATGTGTGTAATGGTTTAGTCACAACACTCAAATGCTCAAAAAAATGCTTAAAAACACAAAAACCCTCGATGTACTTTTTAAAGAAATACCACTCAATAAAAATATATTTGTAGTTGTTCCATTAATCACTTTTAAATAAATTGTATACTTTAAATATATTATATGAAGTTTTACAATATTAATGCTCTCCTCACACAACACCAACTGTTATATAAGGACTCCTTTTCCTAAAGTTAAAAGAGATGGATCATATCTTTTTGTATGTCATTAAACATAAAAACTAAAGAGGCTTGTTTTTTTAAATCATTGGTTAGCATAATAAGAAAGAGTTTGTCAAAAATACAGAGTCTTACAAATTTTTATACCTGTGTCTCACCGCGCAGGTCGTACGCACTATTTCTCAAAAGCTCAAGACACTTGATTTATGTTATTGTATTTCATGCAGGTGTTGATGCATAAATCTATATTACATTTATAATTTTGTCCCTAAACCACAACTATAGATAACGTTTCTATCCCAGTATCAGTTGTGTAATAAAACTAAAACAACACCCAACTCATATATAAGAAACTTTTTGCTCAAAGTTAAAATCAGAGGATTGTATTTCATGTACATACCTTTTTGTATGTCATTAAACATAAAACCAAATTGATAAAAGTGTTTTTTGTTTTGAACTGGACGTACCAATAGTTTCTGGTTAAATCGGCCGGTCCAGTCTAGTTTTTAAATAATTGGTTATCACAACAAGAAAATATTATTTAAATATAAAAAGTCTTACAAATTTTTATACCCCTGTCACAACACACCGATCTCAGTCACTATTACCCTAAATGACTGAATGTCTAGTTATATATATAACTAGTATTGAGCCCCCGCGTTACGCGGGGGCGCAAAACAATGCCAAGTAGAATAAATGTTGCACCACAGTTAACGACCATCAACACCAGAAAATCTCGTATTAAAATAAAAACAAAAAATAAATCGAATGGAAGTAGACGTAAAGATGTTAAACCGCGGACGTGAAACGTAAAATATTAAAATAGTAATCGCACGTTGTAACACAACAGTTAAACGTAATAAATATGTTGAAAATATGTAAAAATATTATGGTTAAAAACTATAAAACACGAAGAAGTTAATAAGTTGATTGTTTAATGTATATTTATATATTAAGTTTAATAATCTTTAATGAAACGTTGAACCATACGCGCACATTGTGGTATGTTTACTCGTAAAATTTAAACCGCAACGTAAAACGTAAATTTTCTAAAAGTTGAAAGGTATATGAAATCAAAACGGAAAGTAAAATATATAAAGGCTAAATCATAAAATATGTAAAAGTATTGAGTTAAAACTAAAAAGTTAAAATTTATGCTAAATAAAAAATAGGATTAAAAAAATTTATGCTAAATAAAAAATAGTATTGAAAAAATTTGATGATAAACTAAAAATAGCAAAAAAAAAAAGTTTCTTGAAAGTGAGGGGGGTCTTTTTGCAATTTCTTAAAGTTTGGTGGTAACTTTGAAAACCCATAAAAAATCCTTGTGGACACCGACATCCATGAATTATATTTATATAATTTGATTACATCATTTGGACAGCTAATGTGATTCACAAAAGTAAATATTTCATTTTCTATTCTATATTAATAATATCTTGATATATAAATTTTTTTTAGAGAATGTCAACTAACGACATAAATAATGACAGTTAATAACTTTTTAATAATCAAATCATGATAGGAGCTCATTAATATATAGTGTAAAAGAATTGCTTAAGAAAAGGAAGGTTTTATATGTTTATGATTAAAATATGTATAACTAACGCTTGTCGGAAATTGAAAATCATTTGATCATCTTGTTCTCTTGTTCAAACATCCTCTCTCTTTCTTCAAATAAATAAGCCAAACTTACTAATCCACGAGCCAACTTAAATTGAACAATTTTATCTCTCTAGCTGTTCCTTTACTAGAGAATATAAGATTACAAACTAACGAGCTCAAGCTCAAGTCTAAATTCAACGCTACTCATTACCCTATTATGAAAACACCAACCCCATGAGCAGTTCCTTTCGAGATTTTGGAGATTCCCCACATGATTTTTTAAACTTTCCATTATACCCCCTGTATTTTGGATGTTTGACAGCCTCGGGTTGTGTGTTAGCCTTTAAACACCCTCCGATGTTAGATTGTGCGGGTGGTGGGTTTTCTGGTTGTGGTGTTCGTCTTCGTGGGGTTTGTTGGTGGTCGCGGTGGTGGGTTTTCTGGGTGTGGTGGTGGATGTCGGTGGGTGCTTGGTGGTTTCTTGCGTCGATGGATGCTCCGATGGACCCTTGTATCGTCGCCTTCAGGGATGGTGGTGCATGTTGGGGGCGGCTTAGATCTGACCATTTCGAGGCCGCCAGTGGTTCATTGACCTGCTTTGGTGGCGTCTACGCGACCGTCACCATTGCTTCCACCTGCACCGCCACCGTCTACCGCCTAGCAAAGGCAACGGCTGGGTTTTTGGAGTTTTGTGGTGGTGGCCGGCCGTACCAACGGTCACCCTCGCGAAGGCGCCGACAGCGGTTGTTGTGGCGTTGGATCGACGCAGCGTCGGTTGTTGTGGCGGTGGCCCTGTTGCCGTTTCGCCTCCCCTCTGTGGTTGAGGCGGGGCAGGCGGCGGTTGTCCGCGGCTCAGTATCCGATCAACGTTACCGTTGTCGTCGGTGTTGTGGCTGTACCAGCGACGACGAGGAGGTTATTAGGGCTTTGTGGTGGGAGATCGTAGTAAATCACCGTCGTATTTTTGGGGGTTTTCTCACCGAATCTGGTTCCTTGACCACCAGCTGTATCGGTGGTGATATGCCTTTGATGTCGCCCACGCATGGTTTGTGCACCACTGTTTATTTTCGTTGTTACTTTGTACTGCATGTGCGACTCTGTGTCAAAATCTTATTTATTTCTGGTTTTTGCCGGTTTGGGTTCGTGGTTGTGTGTCGGCGTTCGTACGTCCGTGCTACCCTTCGATGACGACGACGGTTGTTCGTCTGAGATCACTGTCCCTATGTTCTATGTGAAGGAAGTTCAGATGTTGGTGCAATGGTTCATAGAGCCTTAGGGTTTCCTTTTATTTGGACTGAGATCTTTTGTTTGGTTTAGTTGTTTACGGCTATGATGATATGTATAAACCGACAGGTTCTTTGGCATGGCAACCATTTTCGGTGTGCAGCCGGGACCGGTCATGTCTTTTGAGCCGTGTTGACAATTGCTTTAATGTTGGGTATACCAGTTTTCTTTTGGCTATGATGTCATGTCTTTTGTTTTATGTCTGAGCCTTGGTTTTAACGTTGTCTTACAAATGTAGACCGTGTAACCAATTGTTTTTACTTTGATTTTACCAGTTATCTTTTGACTATGATGGCAAAGACCTATGTGTAAGACTCGATTTCAATGTTTTCATTAGACGCGCAACGCGCGTCGGGGAATCAACACTAGTTTTATGAATTTTATTTGTGCTAATGATCATTGGTCTAAACCCACTTAACTTACAAAAAATCAACGCTATTCATTTTATGAATTTTTAAGTCAACCGTTTATGTTTGTTAATAGTAAATCTTTTAACATCCTAACAAAATTTACAGGTAAAGTCCTTTACCAAAAATAAAATGAATATATATGTTCAACTTATAGTGGTAGTTAAAACCAACGAGGTCTACAAGCCAACTTAGAGCATTCATAGTCCATTCCTTAAAACTATGTAAGTGTGAATTCTTAAATTATATGGAATGGTTTAAATGGTTGTGAGTGGAGGAGAGAGAAAATGTTACTGTTCATCTGTAAATTTAAGGATTCACTGTTCAATCCTTATAAATTTTTTAATATTTTTAAAAGTAGTTGTGAGTGGAGGAGAGAGAAAATGTAATGAAAAAGTATAAAAATATATTATTTAATTGAAAGGAGAAAGAAGAAGTAATGATTTTTAATGTAATTATAAGAATAAAAATAAAAAATAGGATGTGAGTGCTCTTGCCAGGTCAAGACATTAGACATCCCACCTAATACCAAATTCTCTACTTGTGGATAGAATACTTCAACTATTAATTTAACATCTACGCTATCATGTTTCCACGAATCACAAACAATACGAAGAAAACATTAACCTTTTCTTTATAGAGGTGTGAACATGCCGACCAAAGTTGATCGCGATTCGCGACACATTTACTTCGATTTATTGTCGTTTTAAAATTAAGTCTATGCATGAAGCTTAACTTCAATATAAATTTTTAAACTCGAGTACAACTTAGTTCAACTTATAATTTTTTTATTCAATTTTCTCTTTCTCTACTCTCCTCTCTCTCTCTCTCCATATACATATACACATATTCACACGCGCACGCGCACGCGCACGGGCACGCGCACGCGCTCATAGACATACGCATACGCATACGCATACGCATACGCATACGCATACGCATACGCATACGCATACGCATACGCATACGCATACGCATACGCATACGCATACGCATACGCATACGCATACGCATACGCATACGCATACGCATACGCATACGCATACGCATACGCATACACATAACATGTACATGTACATGTAGGGTAAATTTCAAGAGAAAACCATATTATATTTGAAAACTAAAAAAACCATCAATCCACCATTGATTTATGTAATCAATGGTTGATATTATACAATGGTAAGATTGTGAACACATGTTGTTTTAAGGATTTTAATTAAAAGCTCTAAGGGTATTTTAGGAAGGCTAACATTTGTTTGACTTGAACAATTTATAATAATTAATATCTTCTAAAAATATGCATTCTCTCTCCTATATCTCATTTATTATTTCTTTCCATCACATTCTTTTATTATAATTATAAAATTAGAAGAAAAGATTTGAAGAATATGATGACAAAACGCAGATTAAATAATCAATTCATTTTTTGCAACATTCCAAACAGGTTTACATATATTTAACCCATATGCTTACTATATGTAAGCATAAGGTTACGTATATGCATAGAAGTATGATACTATAGCATGAGATCACAACAAGCAAGGATAGCAATAGACTATCTCCATGTACATAAAATACAAGAAGTACAAGACAATAGCTATATATTTTTACATATGTAACAACAGTGTTACATATATGTATTAGTAGTGTTACGTATATGTAAAAACATTGTTACGTATATGTAATGATGGTACTAAGTGTTCGTCTTGTTCAAATTGTTCTTCGTGACCTAGATACCCTTTATCCATTTAGTTGATCTTCATCTTCATAGTCGTCAAACATACTGCAGGACCGATGAAAGGTATGCACTTACAACATAACAACACAAAGAGGAGAGTGTGGAACAACACTTAACAATTCAAATGGGGAACTAGAAAAGTCAGTTTTGAGAACTAAGAAACACAAGTGTATATGAGACAGAACAAGAACAACACAAGTAATTGGTTTTCAAGGTTGATGTATATTGCTCTCTAGTTCCTTACAAGTGTTTACAAAAGTTCTACTGATAAGATACAAGGACCAGAAATACTTATACTACAACCTACAGCCGGCCATACTTTGAAGGCCAGCTGGATACATGATCTAGACAACAAAATCAATGTAGAGTCAAAAGGCAGATTGCCTTTTGACTAGTGACTATGACGTGCCATAGCTCACATCCTAAATGTATTACAAAAAGGATAAAGTACATAAAGTAGAAAGTTACAGACTCAAGACCTCAATGTACAGTTACCAAAAGCATGAACCTTTCACCAACTAATGTAAAGTTGGTGTCTTATCAGAGTTGCAGCGGAAAGGGGTCCAGCTTTATGTAAAAAGTACATCAGATAAAGCATGTGATCAAAAGTCTTCGGAAGAAATCTGTCTTCAATAGTTGGCTTTGGAAGACTTTGTCTTTGAAGCTTCGGAAGACTTCATCTTTGGCTTCGAAAGATATTGGTCTTGGCTTCGGAAGATTTCACACTTAGAGTAATTTCTAAGGCAGTGTGTGAAACTTCCAAAGCATTCCACTTCAGTACACTTGTGCATGCATGTAGGAGAGACTTTGGGTGTTTGGGTTGCATCAGCCTTACAGATAAACCTTACAAACTCCCCCTAGGCTGATGCTACCAAAACACTTGAAGATTTCAGATGTTGACAGTCCTCATTATGATGATGACCATCCCTTTCTTCATAAGATGATCAGGATCACTCAGACTCTCATAGTGTCTTCTCATGTCAAAGAGATCAGGCAGAGGCAGATTAAACATATCCTGCCATGTGTAGATATTTTCAACACCTTGATCTCTTATGACATGCCATCTTTCTGTATTTGTAGTGTATGTCCAAGACAAGATGGGTCTTCCTGATGCTAGAGGAGCTGTTTGGATTGGAGTTGATGGAGCATCCTTTTGTTGCACATCCTCAGGATGTTCTGACTCATCCTGAGGTTTGGAGATGGATGCCTCTTTCTTCTTTATCTTTGAATTTGGTTTAGAAACCATCCTTTTTCTCCTCTTTGAACCTTTTAACTGAGAAGACTGGCCTACAACATCTGATTTATCTTCTTTTTTTTCCTCAGTTGGGTCTTCCTCTCTTATAGGTTCAGATTGAGAGGGGACAGATCCCTGCTGTGGATCAGAAGTGGAAGCTTGCTGAGGTTCAGCAAGATATTCAGGTTGTGTTGTCTTAAATGGTTCAACCTTATTCTCCACTTTCTGATGGACCTGACTTGGTAAGGAGTGTAAGTCAGCAAGTTCACCTCTTTATATCTTTTGCTTGATTACCCTGATGTGCTCATCCATGGTGGATAGAGACATAGGACCAAGTCTCATTTCGGAGAATCCATACAGCTTCAAAAAGCTCATCATCTTCTGCCTATCAACAGACTTCTTCATGCTTTTCTGGATGATGGCTCTTGATTTTACAGCCTCTTCCCTTAACTTTCTTTTGGTGATCTTTCTTTCTTTGACTACATCAAGTTCAAGTTGTTTGAGGTACTCAAACTCAATGTAATCAAAGGGTAAGGGAAGAAGTGTATTAGCTTTATAGAGGCCTGTGGCACTCAGGTAGTTTATCATGTTGATCCTATCCTTCTCTTTGTCTACCTGAGGTTTTTATGGAGCCCCATCCTCTTGTTCATGACTTTCTTGAACTGGGGAGAGAGTAGGCACATGCTTGTAGAGTCTTTTCTGTCCTCTTTCTTCTTTAATCTTAAGAAGTAACTCTGTATCCTCTTCCTCTTTTCTCTCCTTTGACAATTCCATATCAGCCAGTTCATTTAATTCATCTAAGGGGAGGGAAATGATGTTATCAATATCATAGTTCCCGGTCTGCAAGTAGTTGATCCTGACTGCCCTTAACTCATCATTCTGAGTATTTGGTCTGGGGGCAGCCCTGATAGCAGTTTCCATGAGTCTTGCAGACCCAGTAGAGGAACTTTCTCCCCTTAGCTTCCTTTTCCTCTCTCTCTCCTCCTCCTCAATCTCCTTAGAAGTCATTTTTCTTTTCCCTTTGTCACTCACAGACCTTTGTGACTCAGGGTGGAGAGAGCTTTGGCCTTCATTGCTTGGTGTAGCTTCCAAGCTCTAATCAGAGAGAGGTTAAGATGCACCTTCACCAGCAGGTGTCTCATCAAGGGAATGAACCTCTGCAGCTGTCACACTCCCCGCTGGTAGCGGAAACACGGGAAATGCGAGCTAGACGGGATCGTCATAACACATGGTATGAATAGAGTATCAATAATAATAATACGATGACAAGCGTGTCATGACGATACCCGAACACAATCGGAGACTTGTGTCGTGTATAATCAATGTTCACGACAGCATAGCCATAAACATGACATAAGATGATCATATAAACATTAATAACAACTTGCATTGTAAATTCCCATAACTCGGGAACAAGTGTACAATGTACAAGTTTGAGCAAACAAGATATTCTAAAAGTTAATGTTTACAAATGCTTAGTTCTCCAAAATATGTCCTAGGGTCTCCTCTAAAAGGCAGCACTCCTAGATCTTCAGTTCTCATTGTTACCTGAAAAATATGCTCAAAAATGTCAACAATAATGTTGGTGAGCTTCGCAGGTTTAAATTGTAAACATGTAGTTGATGCTGTATAGTGTTTGTAGTGGAATACCGTGCATACAGTTATAAGCAAGCAAAATCACATACCATGAGTTTTATACAACCAAACCTAATGACGTACACACAGCAACTTGTCAGAATATATTCACCCCAGGCCCGTTCCTGGCAATAGGGATGGTACTCACAAGTAACCATCTCGTCAAGGGTGGGGTGTCAACCCAGTAGTACTACTAATACCTATCTGTTGGTTCCAACACTGGAATTAATGGTTGTAAGACAGTCCACACAGTAACATCATGTATGCATCAGATAAGTACTCACAAAACAGTATCACGTTGATTCCAAGTATGAAAATTATATGTATGTTGTACAACATTGAAAACGTGTGAGCATACTTTTCCCCCATGTTGTAAAAGGTTGAAATAATTGTATAAGCGTAAAAAGGGGTCACGAAACTCACTTGTTAAGTGGTAAGTATGTCTGATGAAACTTCCCAAACTTGTATGTATGTATGAACAGTCAATCACCTATTGACAGTTATGTTAAGAATTAATCTTATGGACTACTGTTAATAATATTGTTTAATTGAATCGGGTCGTTTCGGTTCGGTCGTGGGTAGTACACACAAGCAGACACACACAACTCAGACCTTATGTAGGTACAAATATTTAAAGATAGACGTCATTGCTATGACATTCGAGCAATGACGTTATTTCTGATATCACCTCATCAGCACGAGACACTCAAAAGGGAAAAACCAAACATACGTGCGTCACACACAACACACAGGAAAACTCCACGCAATGACTCTATTCACACAACAATACCCGACGCACGACTGACACTCCATTCGCACGAGTGGACCTTCAGTCGTACGAATTAGCTACTTTCGTACGATTGAACCTTCATTCGTGCGACTAAGCTTTCAGTCGTACCATGCATCACCAGTCGCACGACCCGACAGCCAACCGCGCGACTCAACGCCCCTTCGCGCGAATCACCTTCATTCGCGCGAGTGGACCCTCTTTCGCGCGACAGGTATCTGACCGTGCGACTCACATACAATCGCACACACATACAGTCGCATGGTCCAGTTCACGCGACAACCCCTGTCGCGTGACAACTCCAGTCGCGTTACAACACTAATCGCGTCCACCGACAGCCGCGCGACACAACCGCGCGACTTACTCAATCGCACACTCAAGTCGCACACACACACCCAGTCGCATGCCCCTCTCGCGCGACAATCCCATTCGCGCCGACGGGGGTCGCGACTGCAGGAAGTTGCAGGTCGGCCTTCGGCTGACCGAACACGAGTGTTACCCAACCAGAACCTCCAGAACTAGTATTCTAACCTATCTAGACAGGAAGCACACTCAGAAACAAGACATGCAAGCCCACACGACCTCATGTGCTCAGATGAACCCGAGCACCCGAAAACCCTAAAAACGCAGAAGTAAACGCAAGAAAAGGGACGACCGAGGTCGTCTACCTGTAAGAAGCATGTAGACTCAGTTGTAGTCGAAGTCTTGATGGTGAAAACGAGACGAAAATGGGCGATTTTGGTGCAAGATTGAGAGAGAAATAGAGATGGAGGTGAAGAGGAAGAAGAACAAAATGGGGGGGGGGGAATGGCTGGGAAAAGGGTATTTATACCCAGCCAAGTTTGGCAAATGTCAAGTTTAGTCCTTGCACTTAGCTCCCGAATCGCCCAAATTTGTTTCGGTTGAAAACGACGCAAACACGCGCGTTATACTAATTATAAGGATGTATTCAGTGTTGCTTATATCATATAACATGATACAATTAGTGGTGTCGGTTGTGGTATTCGTGAGCGTTTAGATGGTAAGGTCGCGAATAATGGTATCACGAACGTTAGAGAAAACTAAACAAGTATGGTGACCTCACAAATAGTCTGCGAAGATGGAGAAATTGAACGCTCTAAGAATAGTTAACGAGATTTCACGTTAGATGACAAATCTTGGAGTGACGAATGTCACAGCAGCAGTTGATGGTGAGACAGGGCTCTCAGGTTCTACCATTAGGCCTTCAGTCAAGGTTTCCCCTATGAAGCTAATCTTAGGGTCTGCCTCAACATCCAGTTGACTGATGGTATTGCCTGATTGTCATAGTCTTCTTCTGAAGCTGAACTCTACAGTGATCCTGTCTTGAATCCTTTGAGCCAACCTGTCAGCTTGTCTAGATTAGCCTTGGTTGACAAGTGGCATGTTGACAAGGTCAAGACCTTCATAGTAGTTCAAGGTATGAAAGTTAAAGACTTCTTGCCGCCCTTGAACTCTTTGAAGAATAAGAGCTCTTCTATCAGCATCATACCTCCACTCAATAATGTAATTTGAAGTTGGTGGAGATGACATAGCTCTTGGAATGTCTTTCTCAAAGAGACTCCTAATGACAGAGTCTATACTGTCCACATCAATGTGAACTTGAGAAAGTTGCTGAGTACGCACATTTGCAAGTGAGGATGGTGAGTCCTCAATGTCCATACTCCCTGAAGAACTCCCAGGTTCTGTGACTGTAATGACTCTCTCCCCCTTTTTGGTAGCATCACCCTCTTGCATAAGTGAACTAGGAGTTAGCTCAATCACATTCACAGGTTCTTGTGTTCCTGGTTGAGCTCTTCTTAAAAGTCTCCCAGCTATTTTTTCCTTAAGATAAGATATCTCAAGTTGCTGATCATTGACCCTGTTTTGCAAGGTAGTCACTTGAGATTCAAGATGACTAACCTTGGAGACTAGATAAGTGCATGTTTTTGACAGCTTTTGCACCTGTAGTCTCAGATTCCCTCATCTTCATCAGAAGAATCATTAGGGGATGAGAGAATTGGACCATAGTCTTCTCTCTCACCACCAGCATGGTGTTCTTGGCTACTGGATTTCCTTTGCTCAGTGACAGCTTTAGTTGAAGTATCAAAGAGCTAAGTGCCATGGTTGAGGTCTGAATGATGTAATCACTTACTGAAATAAGAGCCTCTTCCATATGGATATCCTAAACAGGTTTAGAAGTATCCACCTCAGTGATGGGTGACTGATGTGGGCTAGACCTAGGTGACTCAGGAGCACTCATCTCTCTTTAAGGAGTGGAATAGTAGGGAGACTCATGGTACTTACTGACACCTAAGTCTTCATCAGTATAGAAGTCAAGAGTAGAAATAGGTTGGTTTAAGTCTAAAGGCTGGGGATGGTAGCTGTCCCCTAAAGGTTGTTAACTTGAGTGTTGAGACTCAGAGTGAAGGCTTAAGGCATTTAGGCTTGTGAGCTCATCAGGCTGAGCATGAGGAACCTTAGCATTGATCTTAGAAGTAATGGGAGTGGTTTGCTCCTCAGGAGAAGTGGGAGCTCCAGTATCCACTTCCTCCTGTATAGGTAAGTATATGGGGGCCTGCACAGACTTAATAGCCTGATCAGGGGTTCGTTTGAGTTTTCTTTTGTAGGTGAGGGTGATTTGTGTTTGTTTTGATGGTTGAAATGTAGAAGGTGTGGGCTCAACACTAGTTTGTGTTACTAGGTTGTCACCTTGGGCAATGAGCTCTAACATTTTTAGGACAATAGCTGTTTCTACCCCTGAGAAGCCAACAGTTGGCTTCCTTAAAATTTTAAAGATGCCGGGATTTATCTGTCCCAGTTGAACATATCTAGGAAATATGTAATATTCTAAGGAGTCTAAGTTCGCAAGCAAATTAGTATAAACAAATTGAGAGTGCCTGAACTTGACTCCCTGGACCATCCCATGCACTATGAAGGAGAGATCTTAAGGAATCTGGTCCCACCCTCCATGCTTGTTGGACAAGCTGTGGATAACCACATGAAGTAGGTATTTCCACTGAGGTGAGACCTTCCCTTTTCTGAAGGTCTTTACAGAGAAATCTCCCTCATAGCCCATATGCCTAAAAGAATGATTAACAGCTTCTTTTGGGAAGAACACCTCACCTTCTTCATCATCTAGCTGAAGATGATTGTTGATGATGGCCAGAGTGATGAAGATTGTTCTCCTCTGCACTGTGGCAGACAGTTCCTTCTCCCCGTCCATAATGACCTCTTGGAAGGTCTTCCAAAACTCAAGCAAATGATCCTCATACATAGTAGGATCAATGGTAAGGGAGGTGAAGTAGTTTGACAGAGCCAGGAATTGGCACACCTCTGAGAAATATGAATCTTTCTCAGAGTGTAACAGAGCAACCTGATTGTGTTGCCTGTGTAACTGCATGGAGAAATCTGGGTCATTTCTTCTGTTACTGTTGGCCATTATGAGAAAGATGAATCGAGGTGAAAGATGAATCGAATGCGGTTTCAGAGAAAAATTTGGAATTTAGGTTTGGAAGAAAGATGAAGATGATAGAAAGAGGGGAATCGATTGAGTGTATATGTGAAAAGGATTTGAGACAAAGTTAATGAAAGAGGATAAACTTTAAAATCCGGATATCGGTCCCACCTCTGAAAAAGTACGTTGCTTTTTGCTCAAAAAGTTGTTTTCTTGGAATTCAAAAAGCTTCCGAAGGTAAATTGTCTTCGGAAGTTTTAATGAAAAAGCTTCCGAAGCCAAAATGACTTCGGAAGAATTTCTGAAGAGTTTTGACTTGCTTTGGAAGAGAATTTAGACTTGGATGTTTTGTTCAACAGAACAGAGCTTCCTAGAATTAGTTTCCTTCGGAAGAAAATGTTCCTTGAAAACATATAAGTGCCGAAGAGAGTTTTAAGTTTCGGAAGAAATTTTAGAAATTTCTTCCGAAGACAAAATTTACTTAGGCAGTTATTCGTCTTGAAGGTATATTTTCTTGCAAAGATAAAATCATATCTTCCGAAGGATCAAGATTTGTCAAAAATCTAAGAAAACACTTCAAAAAGTTTTTATCCATAGAAAACATGAGCTTATGAATGTGATAAACTAGACAACTTAGGACACACAGATTTTAAGAAATAAAATGAATTAGTTTTAAGTAAAAGCTACTCAAAGTTAATCATCCTAATAGCTGATATAAGATACTTAAATCTTTGTTCATCAAAGGCTTTTGTAAACAGATCAGCATATTGTTCATTTGTGTTAACTTTAACTAGTTTAATTAATCTCTTTTCAAAGTTATCTCTAATTAAATGATACCTGATATTTATATGTTTTGTCCTTGAGTGCTGTACAGGATTCTCTGTGATGGAGATAGCACTGTTGTTGTCTATGTGAATAGGAGTCTCCTTGAAGTTTAAACCATAGTCATGCATCTGATTCTGAATCCAAAGCACTTGAGCACAACAGCTTACAACAACAATGTATTCAGCTTCAGTAGTTGATGCAGAGACACATGATTGCTTCTTACATTGCCATGAGACAACCTTTCCACCAAGGAACTGACATCCCCCAGATGTAGACTTTACAGTCATATTGCAACCACCATAATCACTATCTGTATATGCATACAGATTGAAGTAAGAATTCTTGGGATACCAAAGGCCAAGTGTTGAGGCACCTTTGAGGTATCTTAGAATTCTCTTAACAGTAATAAGGTGAGAAATTTTAGGGTTGGATTGATATCTTGCATAAATACATATGGCAAACATGATATCAGGCATGCTAGCTGTAAGATACATAAGGGACCCAATCATAGCCCTATAAAGGTGTTCATCCACATACTCCCCCTCAAGATCAGGCCCAATGGAGTGATTTCTTGCTATGGGTGTCTTAGCAATCTTACAATCAGTCATGTTGAATATTTTGAGTATGTCCTGAACATACTTTGACTGACTTATGAAGATTCCATCTTCAACTTGCTTCACTTGAATTCCTTGAAAGAAATTGAGTTCCCCCATGGCACTCATTTCAAATCTGTCCTTCATCAGCTTCTAAAAGTTTTTACAGAACCTTGAATTAGTTAAACAAAAAATGATGTCATCTACATACACTTGAACTAGCATTAAGTCATTTCCCTGACCTTTGATGAAGAGAGTTCCATCTGTAGTACCCCTTGTGTATCCATGCTTGCAGAGATACTGAGATAGAGTCTCATACCACTTTCTTGGTGCTTGGTGTAGCCCATAAAGAGCCTTATCAAGCTTGTAGACATAATCAGGATGATCAGGATCTGCAAAACCAGGTGGTTGTCTGACATACACCTCTTCATCAATCAACCCATACAGAAAATCACACTTGACATCAAGTTGATAGACCTTGAAGTTTTTGGATGTAGCAAATGCCAAGAATATCCTAACGGCTTCTAGTCTTGCTACAGGAGCAAAGACATCAGTGTAGTCAATTTCTTCTTCTTGTGTGTATCCTTGAACAACTAGTCTAGCTTTGTTTTTTATGACAATACCTCTATCATCTTTCTTATTCCTAAATACGCATTTGGTTCCTATAGTTGTCTTCCTATGAGGAAGATGACACATGTTCCAAACCTTCGGTCTTTTGAATTGAAGCAGCTCCTCTTGCATGGCTTCAACCTAACTTCCATCCTTCAGAGCCTCATCAATTTTCTTAGGCTCTATCTGGGACAAGAAACAAGAGTGAAAACAAACATTTGCTTCATGGGTTTGTTCTCTTGTTCTTACCCAAGTTTCAACATCTCCAATGGTGTTTGTGGTAGGATGAGACTTTTGGATCCTTAGCTGAGGGATCACAACAAGTTGCTGAGACAGATCTAAACTAGAGAAATTTAGATCTGGCATTGATGCTTTTTCTACCACATCAACACACTTATCAAGAGAAACTTGATCCAATGAGTGTGTGACATCATTGATATGTTCATCTATGGAGTGGTTATGAGCATCAAGAAATTCTTGATCACTGTCACCACCACCATCATTTTCTTTTGCATTTGAAGTTTCTTTGTTTGGTTGTTGAGCTTCTGAGCTGGAACTTGAAGGCATCTCAAATGTATCAACTAAATTTGTCATTGTTGTGCTGATAGAAACTTCGTTTGCTAAATTAGTTATAACTGGAGCTGAAGATGTGTAACTTGAAGGTCTTCTTAGCCCCAATCTTGGATCAGAATCTCCTGGCTGTAAAATATTTGTAGATCCTAAAACATTCTCACAAGATTTGTTAAAACAGTTGGTAACTAAATCAAGATCAAATAGCCAATCTGGACCAGAACCTTTCACACTGGGAGTGTGCTCATTGAAAGTCACATTGGCTGACTACTCAACTACTCTAGTTTGAGATTGTATACTCTATAAGCTTTAGCTTGAGAAGAATATCCAATAAAGTGTCCATCATCTGATTTCTCAGCAAACTTGGCAATTTGATCTTTGGTATTCCAGATGCTGCATGGACATCCAAATGACCTGAGAAAACCAATGAAAGGTTTCCTCTTGTGCCAAAGTTCATAAGGAGTCTTACCATGAGTCTTAACCACTAAAACTCTATTTTGCACATAGCAGGTGGTGTTGACTGCCTCTGCCCAGAAGGTGATGGGCAGCTTAGAGTCAGACAACATGGTTCTTGCAGCTTCAATCAGTGTCCTATTTCTGCTTTCAGCAACACTATTTTGCTGAGGAGTTTTGGGAGCACTATATTGTCTTGTAATACCCTTTTCATCACAAAATGTATCATGGATTTGGTTCTTAAATTTAGTTCCTTGATCACATCTTATGGTTTTGACCTTGTGATCACATTGATTCTCAATCTTTAAGATGAAATTCTTCAAAATCTCAGGGGTCTCATCCTTATTTCTAAGAAAGAAAACCCAAGTAAATCTTGTAAAGTCATCTGTGATCACCAGACATTAAGAGGTCATTCCTTGACTCATTACACTGGTGGGGCCAAAGAGATCCATATGTAATAAGTGTGGGGGTGTAGTGATGAAGTTTCTTTCCTTAGGCTTGTGAGATACCTTATGTTGCTTCCCTTTCAGGCATGCAACACAATGATCATTACTTGCAAACTCTTTCTTTGGCATTCCAGTTACCAAATCATTCTTAATCAGCTTATTCATGTTTTTAAAGTTTACATGGCACATTCTTTTATGCCAGAGAAAAGACTCATCATTATTAGTTTTAGATAGAAAGCATGAAACTTCTCCTGAGGGAGATGTTTCTTGTAAGTCCATCTTATACATGTTCCCTGTCCTGGGGGCTCTGAGCAGGATATGCTCATGAGGAATAATCACCATGGGCTTAAGAACAATGCACTCATGCTCAGTAAAGAGCATGTTATGACTCTGATCACAAAATTAGGATACACTCAAAAGATTGTACCCAAGCTCCTTGACAAAGTTTACCTTTCCAATGTTGAGCTTACCATTTATGACCTTGCCCCTTCCAGAAATGTAACCTCCTTCATCTCCTCCAAAAGAAACTGGACCTCCATCAATTCTTTCAAAGTTTAAGAGTAGTGACCTATTACCTGTCATGTGCCTGGAACAGCCACTATCAATGATCCAGATATTCTTGTTTGTCTTGAGCTGTTCCTGTATAAAGAAAATGATTAGTTACATTTGGACACCTAAGCTTTATTGGTCTTGGGCTCATCAAAAGAAGTAGAAGGTAATGAAACAGTAATAGATCCTATAGTTATGCTTTGAGGATCTTTTACTGTTGTTGTTGGATCATGATGAGGCTGGTGCAACCAAAACCACTTCATAGTCATTTTTTTGGAGCAACATTGAAGGGCTTCCGAAGCCAAGCAAGAGATCTTCCAAAAGTCCGATGAAAGAGCCGAAGACAAAGTCTGATGAAAGAGCTGAAGACAAAGTCTGAGCTTCCGAAGACAAAGTCTGATGAAAGAGCTGAAGACAAAGTCTGCTTCCGAAGACAAAGAAGACTCCAAGCCTCGGAAGAAGCAGTCTTCCGAAGTATAAGTGGCTTCGGAAGAAGTTATTCTTCCGAAGTACTTTATCCTTCGGAAGACATTGCTATGTACAGTAGATATAAGTATGGTCCCTGACAGTCCGCTGCAGACCTCTGATACATCATGGCATCTTCCTAAAGAACCATGTTGTTGACCATACTTTATTCTACTGTTCACCTTTTTATGATAGTACATGTTACCAACTTTAGTTGGTGACAAAAGGTAAGTCAGGGACATGTCCTGACTACCAACTCTCAGGTAGAATGTCTGAAAGACCTCACCTAGAGTCTTGTAGTATAGATGTAAGGTTAGAGGTGTCCAGCTGGTATCAAAGTATATCCGGCTGTAGGTAGTATTATATATATCTTCTCCATGTAACTCATTAGACAAGCGATTTGAGTCCAAGAGTCTTGTAATCCTTTTAGTTGAGAAACAATATATAAAAGTACCTTGAAAATTTACATCCTGTGTTCATTTACTTACAGTTACTTGTTATATTATGATCAACTCTTTATAAGACTTTTGCTGAGTGTTGATTCTAGGTGAGTTTGAGAGAAAAACCATCTGATTGAGTGACCCATAATCGATCCTGCAATTGGTATCAGAGCTCCAGGCTCTTGATTGTGAGATCTTACCATCCAAATCAACCTGTTCTTCACTCCTCACTACAAACCACTCACTCAAATGGCCGCTCTCTCCAAGGCTGATATGGAAACTGGCACCATGACCAAGTCCCCACTGATCACCCCTGAAGACTTTGACACATGGTGTATCAGAATGGAAGGCTTCATCAAGTGTCAAGATTCAAGGATGTGGGACTCCATTGTCAATGGTCCTTTCATACCAAGCACTACTTCTGCCACTGGTAATCGCATCATTCCAAAAGATGTTGATACTCAGAAGAAGATAGGAAGAGAATAGAGCTAGATCAAAGGGCTATGACTTCTCTCCAAACTGCTCTCCCTAACTCCGTCTACAGAGGCTTCAAGAAGTGCAAGACTGCTAAAGATTTATGGGAAACATTGAAGCTGATGTATGAAGGATCCAAGGAAACCCAAGAGAACAAGAAGGATCTCTTGAAGCAGCAGTTTGAGAACTTTACTTTCAAGGCTGGTGAGACCTTGACTCAACAATACTTTAGGTATGTTGAGATAGTAGATACTCTGGTGGATATTGGAGTAGCTCTTGAGAATAGAGACATAGTTAGGAAGTTCATGTCTTCCCTTCCTAAACTATGGACACATTACTGTTTTGTAATCAAGAGAACTTCAAACCTTAAGACTCTTACTCTCACAGAGTTGTATGGTATCCTAAGTGCATTCCAGATGGAGATGAACATGCAGAACTCCTCTGGTCACTCCAATAACCAACTGAGTTCAGCCCTTCATGTGGTTGAAAGGGAAATCATAGAACCACAACATCAGTTGCTGTGTTACCCTGACAACTCACACAGTGGACCCTACATCACTCTACCTGAGACTCCAAAGTCTCAAAAGGTTCAACATAACTCCTTTCAGGATAGTTGTGTCTTTGTCTCTGGAAGTGGACACTCTGGTGATTTTCAATACTGCTTTGATGATCTTGAGTGCTTCAATCCAGATGATGTGGAGTATATGGACATTGTCCAGCAGATGGCTCTTTTAACTTACAGAGCGAAGAAGTTCTTCAAGAGAACTGGAAGGCAATTCCCTCAAAACCCAGTCAACAGCAAGTTTGGGTTTGATAAGAGCAAAGCAAAGTGTTACAACTGCAACCAACTTGGTCACTTTGCTAGGGAATGCAAGGCTCCCAAGAACAACCCGGGAACCCCACAGGCCTCCACACATCCCATTGCTTCAAAGCATGAAGAGAAGTCAACTGAAACAGCTGCTGTGGCTCAAGAAGTTGACTGGAGCTTCATGGTTCAGGATGTGACTCCCGCTCAAGCACTCATGGCCGAAACAGATGATGATCAGGTATATGAACATCTTTGTACTTGTAAGGCCCCACTCACCGGGCACCTTACTGTTGGTTCTTCATCGCACGTATGACATACATTTAATACATGTTCATAAAATACGCAGCGGAATTAATAAAATATGCATTCTCATTTCATCATAAAAGCTTTTACATCATTGTCTTGATTACAAAATACCAGCTTTTCTTTACATTGCTTAACTATACTATGATTGCTGCTGATGCATATTCCACAGCAATCATAGGGTCATACAACGACCTCTACCGAAATAAAATAATTAAAAGAAAATATATTCTTCTTCATATAGAAGATATTATGTTCAAAAATATATTTTTCTTTCATAAGCAAGATTTCTTAAATAATCATGTTTATCAGGATTATCAAGAAATCTTGCACTTGCATGCAACATAATGTGTTGCGCGCATTACGGGCCCACAACACATGATGTGGCTGCATAGTCAAAGAGTAAATGCCATCCCAAAAGAGCTGAGTAGTCGCCTCGTGCCATCCTCAGCAACACTACCTGCGAACTGGAAAACACATAAAAGTCAGCGTTGCTGAGTGAGTTCTAGTTTTATAATAAAACATACTTTCATTCTCATTAACTGCTCTTTTCTACATGTGTTCACACATCATACGTACACGTAGATAATATTATTATTATCTCATCATTCATTACTTACTTTCATTCGTGTACACTTCATCATTCTCATTTACTTTCATACATACATACTTTACATACTTTACATACTTTCGTATGTCTTTACTTTCATTCATACTTTACATACTTTCGTATGCCTTTACTTTCATTCATACTTTCACTTCATACGTTCGAACCTTCATTTTATTCATTCATTCATTTATTACTTTCGTTCGAACGTTCATTACATTCGGTGACATGTACAATACCCCCTTTCATCATATATACTACTGGTGCTGGACCTGTGGTGGTTAGCCACGAACGTTGTGCACAAATGCTGATCCAGTCACCTGGGGTAGGTACATGCACCACTTATCTTTTCACTTTACTTCTATCATACGTTAGCCGAGTCTCTTGCAGCGCGTGACTGCTCACCTCAGTGACAATCTTATGATTGCCTGCTAACCGAGTCTCTTGCAACACGAAGTTGCTCACCTCATTATCGTTCTAACATACGTTAGCCGAGTCTGTTGCAGTGCGCGACTGCTCACCTCAGTGACAATCTTATGATTGCCTGCTAACCGAGTCTCTTGCAACACGAAGTTGCTCACCTCATTATCAATCTCAATGATTGACCCGATGTACATCCTTCGGGGTAGCTAACCCGTACACCGTTGAGCTAACACCTGCCAGGGGTGTGCACCTCCTTCATTTGCTTGCAAGCCTTTCTTACTCTCTTTAGTTAATGCATGCATTCATTCATCATGTTCCTTCTTTCATTATCTTTCACTTTACGTTCTTAATACATTCATTTCTTTCGTTCATTCATTCACGTAAAGTTATTAAAGATAAAACACATACACATAAGGAACATAAATACTTACATATCATCAGTATTCACCATCTATCATGGCAACATCATACATCATAAGGAACATACACATCTCATTCATTCATCATCCTACTAGGCATCATTCATATATGGCATACAACAGGTACAACCATACAACATCATCATCACTATCATGCCTATGTTACTTATTTTCCTCAAATTAATCAGATCTTACCAAGCCTGATCCGCATTTCACATTCTGGTTCATCCGCATTAGTCGGATCATCCGCATTAGTCAATGCGGATGAGTAATACCTTACCGCATTAATTTACCTCATCCGCATTAGTCAATGCGGATGAGGAATGACTTACCGCATTTCCCGAGTTAGCCTCCCGCATTGGTTAATGCGGTTGAGTAATGCCTTGGCCGCATTTTTCTTATCCACCCGCATTAGTTAATGCGGTTGAGTAAAGGCACCTGCAACTTACCCTGCGCCATTTCTACAATCCATACATCATCTCAACATACATTAGCACTGATTTATTGTATCAGCTGCTTAGAATCAACTAGACATCATGCATATCATAAGAAGGACTTCTAAAACATACATTCGGCAGTGCTCATAAGATCAACATGCTGAGATTTATCTACCTGCCCTAGAAATCTTACCTACACTCGGCATAGCAGTCCAAACGGACCGTACACACCTTCATACTCATACATACATACACAGATTGAGCGCTCACAGCTCGAAAACAGTTTTAACATGTGTTCCAGCCCCAAAAATCGTTCAAAATACGTAAAAGAAGGGGTCTTAGAACTCACATTGTGCTGCTGGGTATGACTCCTTCGAAATCAGTAGCCGTGGAACCCAGTACCTCGAACTCGTCTTCCTCTTCTTCTTGTTCTTCCTTCAAACTCGTAGTCTGCTCTCTTTCTCTCTCTAAAACTCTCGCTGAATTTAGGGGTTGTGAGAAAGGAAATGGGCAGCCATCCCTATGTATATCAGATATTTCTCTTTTCTTTGTACTCTTACACAAAACCCCCTTCTACTTTCTCTTCCTTTTCCTTTTCCTCCCAAAATTCTTTATTTTCTTTTCTTCTTATTATTTCCCGTTGTCTAATAAAATTACGGGTGTTACAAGTCCACCCCCCCTTATTTTAGGTTTCGTCCCCGAAACCTGTCATTCCTCAAATAGTCGTGGGTAATGTTGCCTCATTTCTTCTTCAGTTTCCCACGTCGACTCGGATCCCTTCCTGTGCCGCCACTGTACACGCACAAGGGGAACCACTTTATTTCTCAACCTCTTTTCTTTGCGATCTAAGATCGCCACTGGTTGCTCTACATAATTGAGCTTTTCGTCTACCTCTATATCGTCCAGTGGAACGACCATGTCTTCGTCCGCCAAACATTTCCTCAGATGAGACACGTGGAAAGTCGGGTGAATTCCACTTAGTTCGTCTGGCAATTCTAACCTATAGGCCACCTCTCCTACTCGAGCAATGATTCAGAAGGGCCTATATATCGCGGACTCAACTTACCCCGCTTCCGGAATCGAATGATCCCTTTCCAAGGTGAGACCTTCAACATAACACGATCTCCCACCTGGAACTCAATCGGTCTGCGTCGCTTGTCGGCATACGATTTCTGTCGGTCTTTGGCCACCTTCATATGCGCTTTAATTCTTTCGAGCTTTTCAGTCGTAGCCTCTACCACTTCGACGCTTCCCAATTCTTTCTGACCAATATCACCCCAACAGACGGGGGTCCTGCATCTTCTACCGTATAACATCTCGTAGGGCGGCATGCCAATACTAGCGTGATAACTATTGTTGTACGAGAACTCAGCTAACGGTAGATGGTCATCCCAACTTCCTCCGAAATCAATAACACATGCCCGAAGCATGTCCTCCAAGGTCTGAATGGTCCTTTCTGACTGACCATCAGTTTGAGGATGATAAGCCGTGCTAATATGCAACCTCGTTCCCATGGCATCGTGGAATTTCTTCCAGAATTTGGATGTAAACCGGGTGTCACGATCTGACACAATCGACACCGGTACACCATGGCGAGTCACGATCTCCTTGATGAAAAGATCAGCCAACTTCTCGGACGAATATGTCTCCCGCATCGGTAAGAAGTGAGCACTCTTCGTCAATCGATCCACAATCACCCAGATCGTATCATACCCTTTAGGGGTGCGTGGCAGCTTTGTGATAAAATCCATGGTGATGTGTTCCCACTTCCACTCCGGGATGTCCAAAGGTTGAATCTTTCCATACGGCTTCTGGTGCTCCGCCTTTACTTGCAAACACGTGAGGCATTTACTCACATACTCCACCACATCGTGTTTCATACCCGGCCACCAATAATCTTTCTTCATGTCTTGGTACATCTTGGTGGCGCCGGGATGAATGGAGTATCGGGACTTATGAGCTTCATCCATAATCTTCATTCGTAGATCCCCGAGACGAGGAATCCACATACGCCCAAACCGGGTTTTAATGCCCGTCGTGTTTTCTACTAACTCCGCTACCAGTCCTCTCATTCGTTCAGAGTTAAGATGTTCATCTTTCAATGCTTCATCCTGGAACTCTTTGACTTGTTTCATCATATCTGAGGTCATGATTAGTTGGTACGCTTTCACCCGAATCGGCTCGGGCCTCTCTTTTCGGCTAAGGGCATCAGCCACCACGTTAGCCTTGCCCGGGTGGTAATGGATTTCACAATCGTAGTCTTTTATTAGTTCCAACCACCGTCTCTGCCTCATATTCAAATCTTTCTGCTCGAAGAAGTACTTCAAGCTTTTGTGGTCCGTGAAGATGGTGCACTTCGTCCCGTACAAATAGTGCCGCCAAATCTTCAACGCGAAAACCACAGCTGCGAGCTCCAAGTCATGAGTAGGGTAATTAACCTCATGAACTTTCAGCTGCCGGGATGCATAAGCTATCACCTTTCCCCTCTGCATCAATACACATCCCAACCCCGAGTAGGAGGCATCGGAATAAACCACTAAATCCTCACTCCCGTCGGGTAGTGCCAATACTGGAGCTTGGGTCAATCTTGTCTTCAGTTCTTCGAATGCCTTTTCTTGAGCTTGACCCCATACAAACTTCACATCCTTTCGGGTCAACTTGGTCAGCGGAGAAGCAATCTTGGAAAAGTCTTGGATGAACCTTCGGTAGTAGCCCGCCAAACCCAAGAAACTACGGATCTCGGACGGCGTCTTCGGAGACTTCCATTGCATTACTGCTTCCACTTTCGCCGGATCAACTAGAATCCCATCCGGATTTACCACGTGACCCAAGAACTGAACTTCACGCAACCAGAACGCGCACTTGGAGAATTTAGCATACAACTTCTCCCTTCTCAACGTCTCCAGAACTTCGCGAATGTGACCGGCATGCTCAGTCTCACTCCTTGAATAAATCAGGATATCATCAATGAATACAATTACTGATTTATCCAACATCGGCCGGCACACCCTGTTCATCAGATCCATAAAAGCAGCTGGCGCGTTGGTCAAACCGAAAGACATGACAAGAAACTCATAATGACCGTAGCGCGTACGAAAAGCTGTTTTAGGGACATCCTGTTCCTTCACCTTCAGTTGATGGTAACCTGATCGAAGATCTATACGTGAAAACCAACTAGCACCCTGAAGTTGGTCAAATAAGTCATCGATCCTTGGCAAGGGGTATCTGTTCTTCACTGTCAGCTTATTCAACTCACGGTAGTCGATGCACATCCTCATGCTACCGTCCTTCTTCTTTACAAACAGGACCGGAGCACCCCAAGGTGAGATACTCGGTCTAATAAACCCCTTATCCAGTAGCTCTTGTAACTGCTCCATCAACTCTTTCATCTCTGTCGGGGCCAATCGGTATGGTGCTTTGGCAACAGGTTGGGCGCCTGGTACTAAATCGATCTGGAACTCGATCTCTCTGTCAGGTGGCAATCCCGATAAGTCTTCCGGGAACACGTCGGGGAACTCACACACAACCAGAACATCAGACAGTTGTGGTGCTGGCTTTTCTACATCTTTCACATAACATAAATAGGCGTTACATCCACGCCTCATACATTTCCCCGCCACTGCCATTGAGATCACTTTCGGAATCGTAGTAACCCGATCCCCATAAACTGTCACTGGACTACCGTCAGGCGCTGTCAAACTGATCATCTTCTTGCGACACACAATGTTCGCCTCGAAATCCGCCAACCAATCCATTCCAAGCACCAAATCGAAACCACCTAACGTTATCG
Organism: Flaveria linearis; assembly: GCA_024085815.1. Lineage (NCBI taxonomy): Eukaryota > Viridiplantae > Streptophyta > Magnoliopsida > Asterales > Asteraceae > Flaveria > Flaveria linearis. The sequence goes on from CM044001.1 coordinate 19,483,160, forward strand.
CAAAGGGTTTAACTGGGAATTTGTGACCCTCCAGTTCCACATCGCAACCCTCAATTACCTCCCAAATCCTGGTGGTTTTACCTATAGCAGTCTCTACATCAAACGGTACATCCACACGTCTACTACTAACGGGCAATTTGGCACAGAAAGCAACAGAAATAAAACTCCTACTAGCACCTGAATCAAATAATACGGAGGCTAGAGTTTGGTTCACCAGAAACGTACCGGACACTACATCAGGGTCCGTCCTAGCCTCTTCCTGCGTCATCGTGAATGCTCTGGCGCTTGCCTTCGACCCTTCACCCACTGCCTTCTTCCCGCCGGAACTCCCAGGCCTCGGCTTCTTGCAATCTTTGTTCATATGACCACTTTCCCCGCAGTTAAAGCACTTCATCGCCCTACACTCCTTAGCCATATGACCGGGCTTTCCACACTTAAAACATACATTCAGCCCCCATCTGCATTCACCACCGTGCTCTCGCCCACACTTTTCACACTTTCTCGACCCTGCACCTGTCACGACCACACGGCGTTCATCAACCCGTGCCTTCTTGCTACTTGTCGAAGTATCACCCCGACCAAACCTCTTTCCCTGCCACTTCCTCTCATCACTTCCCTTCTTACTGCCCTCAGATTTTACCATCGCAACCCGTTCATCGTACAACCTCCCAGCTAAATCCACCGCCGACCTGAAAGTACTTGGTCGGGCGGAAATCAAGTGCCAACGAATTTCGGCTGGCAATCCCTGAATATACCGGTTAATCTTGCGAGACACCGGCGTCACTTGCTCTGGCACCAACCGTGCCATGTCGTTGAACTTGGTCGTGTATTGTTGGTGGGTCATCGTTCCCGCTTCCAACTGCAGGAACTCTCTCTCAACTCTGTCCATCTCTCGACGAGGACTAAACTCCTCGATCACCATCCTCTTCAACTCGGACCACTTCAATTTCCCAATGGCCCTGCTACCCTCGGCCTGGACAATATTGTCCCACCAGCACAATGCCGTCCCTGTAAACGAGTGGGTAGCAAACTTTACCTTCTTATCCTCCCGGCAGTCACTAATATCAAGGACCGCCTCCATCTCTCTCACCCATTGGTGAGCATCAGCAGCTGTACCCGAACCATCGAAAGTCGGAGGCTTGCATCTCATAAACTTCCCGTAGTCACAACCCCGGGCTGTCTCCCGTACCTGTTCTTCCTCCTCTTCCTCTTCATCATCAGACAATACTGTTTCTACCCCTGCCTGTTGCTGTCTACCCGAGGACCGATTCCTCCCTCGTCTATCCTCCTCTCGTACTGCCTTTATCGCTTCGGTCATCACAGTCGGTAGGATCGTCTGCATAACCTGGTGCACTTCCTCAATCACTGCCTCTTTTACCGAGGCTCTCAACTTGGCGCTCTCGTCCGTCTCTTCCTGGTGAGGAACCTCGTTCTCCTCACGAACTACTTTCTCTTTCCTAAGTCTTCCTCGCGTGATACGCGGCTCGTCACCACGTTCACCATCACGGGAAGCATCAGATGATCTATCACCGACCATCTTCTATCACACTGAAAGATTAAAACACCAACACGGTCATTCAAGGAAATAGCTCAGTTTATGTTAAGTACAGTAAGTCCCTAATTACAGTGGCCAGTTGTGATTAGCCACTTACTCTACTCTTCGCACCCCGAGCATCACCTATCCTGACTACATTAGTATCTCAGTCTAACAGTACACATCATTCACATAACAAGCGCACATAATACCAGTTAATCTTTAAGAAAATACCTGATGGCACGCGACTACTCAGATGGCATTCTCATTCTCCCTGTCCCATTCTCAGTTTAAGTTTAGGTTTATTATGAAAATTTACCCATTTTACTTAAACTCTTGCTCTGATACCAACTTGTAAGGCCCCACTCACCGGGCACCTTACTGTTGGTTCTTCATCGCACGTATGACATACATTTAATACATGTTCATAAAATACGCAGCGGAATTAATAAAATATGCATTCTCATTTCATCATAAAAGCTTTTACATCATTGTCTTGATTACAAAATACCAGCTTTTCTTTACATTGCTTAACTATACTATGATTGCTGCTGATGCATATTCCACAGCAATCATAGGGTTATACAGCGACCTCTACCGAAATAAAATAATTAAAAGAAAATATATTCTTCTTCATATAGAAGATATTATGTTCAAAAATATATTTTTCTTTCATAAGCAAGATTTCTTAAATAATCATGTTTATCAGGATTATCAAGAAATCTTGCACTTGCATGCAACATAATGTGTTGCGCGCATTACGGGCCCACAACACATGATGTGGCTGCATAGTCAAAGAGTAAATGCCATCCCAAAAGAGCTGAGTAGTCGCCTCGTGCCATCCTCAGCAACACTACCTGCGAACTGGAAAACACATAAAAGTCAGCGTTGCTGAGTGAGTTCTAGTTTTATAATAAAACATACTTTCATTCTCATTAACTGCTCTTTTCTACATGTGTTCACACATCATACGTACACGTAGATAATATTATTATTATCTCATCATTCATTACTTACTTTCATTCGTGTACACTTCATCATTCTCATTTACTTTCATACATACATACTTTACATACTTTACATACTTTCGTATGTCTTTACTTTCATTCATACTTTACATACTTTCGTATGCCTTTACTTTCATTCATACTTTCACTTCATACGTTCGAACCTTCATTTTATTCATTCATTCATTTATTACTTTCGTTCGAACGTTCATTACATTTGGTGACATGTACAATACCCCCTTTCATCATATATACTACTGGTGCTGGACCTGTGGTGGTTAGCCACGAACGTTGTGCACAAATGCTGATCCAGTCACCTGGGGTAGGTACATGCACCACTTATCTTTTCACTTTACTTCTATCATACGTTAGCCGAGTCTCTTGCAGCGCGTGACTGCTCACCTCAGTGACAATCTTATGATTGCCTGCTAACCGAGTCTCTTGCAACACGAAGTTGCTCACCTCATTATCGTTCTAACATACGTTAGCCGAGTCTGTTGCAGTGCGCGACTGCTCACCTCAGTGACAATCTTATGATTGCCTGCTAACCGAGTCTCTTGCAACACGAAGTTGCTCACCTCATTATCAATCTCAATGATTGACCCGATGTACATCCTTCGGGGTAGCTAACCCGTACACCGTTGAGCTAACACCTGCCAGGGGTGTGCACCTCCTTCATTTGCTTGCAAGCCTTTCTTACTCTCTTTAGTTAATGCATGCATTCATTCATCATGTTCCTTCTTTCATTATCTTTCACTTTACGTTCTTAATACATTCATTTCTTTCGTTCATTCATTCACGTAAAGTTATTAAAGATAAAACACATACACATAAGGAACATAAATACTTACATATCATCAGTATTCACCATCTATCATGGCAACATCATACATCATAAGGAACATACACATCTCATTCATTCATCATCCTACTAGGCATCATTCATATATGGCATACAACAGGTACAACCATACAACATCATCATCACTATCATGCCTATGTTACTTATTTTCCTCAAATTAATCAGATCTTACCAAGCCTGATCCGCATTTCACATTCTGGTTCATCCGCATTAGTCGGATCATCCGCATTAGTCAATGCGGATGAGTAATACCTTACCGCATTAATTTACCTCATCCGCATTAGTCAATGCGGATGAGGAATGACTTACCGCATTTCCCGAGTTAGCCTCCCGCATTGGTTAATGCGGTTGAGTAATGCCTTGGCCGCATTTTTCTTATCCACCCGCATTAGTTAATGCGGTTGAGTAAAGGCACCTGCAACTTACCCTGCGCCATTTCTACAATCCATACATCATCTCAACATACATTAGCACTGATTTATTGTATCAGCTGCTTAGAATCAACTAGACATCATGCATATCATAAGAAGGACTTCTAAAACATACATTCGGCAGTGCTCATAAGATCAACATGCTGAGATTTATCTACCTGCCCTAGAAATCTTACCTACACTCGGCATAGCAGTCCAAACGGACCGTACACACCTTCATACTCATACATACATACACAGATTGAGCGCTCACAGCTCGAAAACAGTTTTAACATGTGTTCCAGCCCCAAAAATCGTTCAAAATACGTAAAAGAAGGGGTCTTAGAACTCACATTGTGCTGCTGGGTATGACTCCTTCGAAATCAGTAGCCGTGGAACCCAGTACCTCGAACTCGTCTTCCTCTTCTTCTTGTTCTTCCTTCAAACTCGTAGTCTGCTCTCTTTCTCTCTCTAAAACTCTCGCTGAATTTAGGGGTTGTGAGAAAGGAAATGGGCAGCCATCCCTATGTATATCAGATATTTCTCTTTTCTTTGTACTCTTACACAAAACCCCCTTTTACTTTCTCTTCCTTTTCCTTTTCCTCCCAAAATTCTTTATTTTCTTTTCTTCTTATTATTTCCCGTTGTCTAATAAAATTACGGGTGTTACAGTACTGCTGCCTGTATTGCTAAAGTTAAACTTTATAAGGATTACATTTCGAAAATCAGATCTGAGGTTGAGTCTTTAAATGTGTTAAAATCTGATTTTAAGAGAGCTGAATCTGACTATCAAAAGAAAATTGAAGAGTTAGAGAAAACTGTGTCTCTTTTAAAACATGAAAAGACCAACTATAAGACTCAAATCAAAGATTTGATAACCAAACTATCTGAAGTTCAAGCCCAGTTAGTCACTGCTGAGGCTCAGGCCAGGAAGCAAGCTATTGCTGAGCAAAGTTTCCAAACTATTCTTCCATCATCCTCTCATTCCAAAATGTTTTATCAAAACAAAGAAGGGTTGGGAACCAATGAAATAGCTCCACCACACTCTTATGAGTCTATTAGACTACCTAGATGTGGTACCGAAGAGCAAGAGGTTCCAACTGCCGACCCTTCTCCATTGGAACTAGAGGATGAGGCAACAATAGTGGCCACCACAGGGGAGAAACTGGAGGATACACTCATCTCCACCTGTGAAGACCAAATCCTAACCACCAAGGCAAGAAGAAGCAGAGCTAAAGCTGCTAGAAGGACTGCCAAGATGGTTGCAGAGTCCAAGCTTAAGATTGACCCAAAGCAAAAGGGTGTCTTCATTTCTGCCGGATTCCAAGTGGTAGGTACTCCTGATTCCGGAAAGGAGTGTAGTACCAACACTCCTGTCCTACCGAAGGATCAGAAGTTGAAAGGGAAAGTTGCTGATGAAGAGAAGAAATCAAAGAAACAGCAACCTACAAGTTCCCAGAAGACTAACATTGCATGCATAATGTGTGGTCTGCACAACCACATAGCTAAAGATTGTTACTACAATCCAGCAAGCACACATTATGCAAATAATGTTAGAAAAGAGGGAGTCAGAGAAGGTTTCTCAGTTGGACCATTTCAAACGGTCCAAATGATGAAAAAAGGAAAGTTGGTCTCGGAAGCCAAGTTGCTTTCGGAAGGAAGTACTTCTTCCGAAGGGAAAATGGCTTCGGAAGCCAAAGCTTCTAAGGTTCAGAAGAACAAGAAGGCTCCCTTGAAACCATCTCAGAAGAAGACTACTTCGGAAGAAAAGGTGGCGAAGGCTTCTTCCGAAAAGAAAGAAGCTTCGGAAGAAGACCATGCTGCAAAAGCTTCAACAAGCTCATCCTCAAAGATCAACCAAGGGATGGATTGGAAGATCAAGGAAGATGCTGCAGCCCAAACCTCTTCTTCAACGACCTCTATTGAACCCCAATGCATATCTTTCGGTTCAATTATGTCACTATCTTTGGAAGAGCCCAAGACCAGCAAGGCTTGGGCTTCCAAACAAAACTAACCATCTCATCTTATGTGCAGGGACGTCCATTTGACAAGAACAACAATGTCTGGATTGTAGATAGTGGATGCTCCAGGCACATGACAGGGAACAGATCTCTCCTTCAACAATTCCAGAACTTTGATGGAGGGCCTGTCCAATTTGGAGGTGAGGCCGGAGGATATATTTCTGGCAGAGGAAGTATATCCAATGGCAGAATAAACATTGACAAAGTTCACTTTGTCAAACAGCTTGAACACAATCTGTTAAGTGTTTCTCAATTCTATGACCAGAAGCATCAGATGCTTTTCATAGAACATGAGTGCATTATCCTCAAACCAGGAATGACAATTCCTCCGGAATTGGTGCTTCTTAGATCTCCCAGGAAAGGGGATATGTATAAGCTGGATATGAACAATGCTTCTCTTATGGGTGAAGTATCATGCTTTCTTTCCAAAGCTGATAGTGATGAGTCAACACTATGGCATAAACGCATGTGTCATGTGAATTTTAAAACAATGAATAAATTGGCTAAAAATAACTTGGTACATGGTTTGCCTAAAAAGGAATTTTTCTGCAAAGATAGCTGTGTTGCATGCCTGAAAGGGAAACAACACAAATCATCTCATAAATCCAAATGTGTTAACTCTATCACTACTCCATTACACTTATTGCACATGGATCTCTTTGGTCCAACAAGTATAATGAGCATTGGAAGGAAATCATACTGCCTTGTGATTGTTGATGATTTTACAAGATTTACATGGGTATTCTTTTTAAGAAGTAAAGATAAAACTACTGAAACTTTAAAATCTTTTATTCATAAAATAGAAAATCAAATTGATCACAAGGTTAAGATCATTAGAAGTGATCAAGGGACTGAGTTTAAGAACTTTGTTCTTGACTCATTCTGTGACTCAAAAGGGATTGCCAGACAATATAGTGCTCCCAGAACTCCTCAACAAAACAGTGTTGCTGAGAGGAGGAATAGGACACTTATTGAGGCTGCTCGGACCATGTTAGCTGATTCAAAGCTTCCTCTAACATTCTGGGCAGAGGCAGTCAGCACTGCATGCTATGTGCAGAACAGGGTTCTTGTAGTTATGGCCCATGGAAAAACCCCTTATGAGTTATGGAACAAGAGGCCACCGTTCATTGGCTTTCTAAGGTCCTTTGGCTACAGGTGTACCATACTTAACACAAAGGACAACTTAGCAAAGTTTGCTGAGACGTCGGATGATGCTATCTTTGTTGGATACTCTTCTAGCTCCAAAGCTTATAGAGTATACAACATCAAGAATCAACAATTTGAGGAGTCATCCAATATAGTTGTTAATGAGCACACTCCTTGTGTTAGGGGGAATGGACCTGAGTATATCTTTGATTTAGAATTGTTTCAAAACTATTCTAAACAATCTTGTGAGAATGTTTCAGCTGGAACAGGTGCTCAAGGTGATGCTGATGCTGATGCAGATCAACTATTTGAGCTTCCCAGACCTCTTCCAAATTCTCCAAGAGCTGAAAGGCAACAAGCTTCAACCATTCACAGATCTGATAGTGTTACTATCTCTAGGAATAGTGAAGCTTCAACAAGTGAATCACTTGATTAACCTCAAAGTTCTTCAGATGAATCACTACAACACCAGGTTGAGGGAAGCAGTATTCTGAAGGAACAGGCAACTGTTAATACTACTTCACAACCAACCATTGATGATGTTTCTTAATCATTCAATCAATCCTCATTGAATGACTTTGAAACAGCAGTTGGATAGAGTAATCCAGTTCCTGATCGGAATATGTCCAATCTGGACTTATCTCTGCAATTGGATGTGATTCCTCGTCTTAGGATTCACAACACTCATCCAACTGAGAACATCATAGGGAATGTCTCTGAGGGTATGAGAACAAGAGGGCAAACTCATCATGGGAATGTCTGCTTGTACTCATGTTTTTGTCTCAGATGGAACCAAAGAAGGTGGAAGATGCCTTAAAGGATAGTAGTTGGGTTGAATCGATGCAGGAGGAGCTGCTACAATTCAAAAGACAAAAGGTCTGGAATCTATGCCCACTACCATCTGGTCAAGGACCCATAGGCACTAAATGGGTGTTCAGGAACAAGAAAGAAGATAGAGGCTTAATTATCAAAAACAAGGCAAGACTAGTAGTTCAAGGGTACACCCAGGAGGAAGGAATTGATTATACTGATGTCTTTGCACCTGTTGCAAGACTTGAGGCAGTTAGGATCTTCCTTGCTTATGCTGCATCCAAGAACTTCATAGTCTACTAACTTGATGTCAAGTGTGCTTTTCTATATGGGGATATAGATAGGGAAATCTATGTATGTCAACCTCCAGGATTTGAAGACCCACAGCACCCCAACTATGTGTGCAAATTGGATAAAGCTCTATATGGGCTGCACCAAGCACCTAGGCTGTGGTATGAGACTTTGTCTCAGTTTCTCCTGAAGAATGGCTACACCAGAGGTACCGTTGACAAGACTCTTTTCATCAGAAAGAGTGGAGAAGACATATTGATCGTTCAAGTCTATGTTGATGACATCATATTTGATTCTTCAAATGACCAAATGTGCAAGGACTTTGAGAGCATTATGAAGCAGAAATTTGAAATGAGTTCAATGGGAAAAATGGACTTTTTCCTTGGAATTCAGGTGAAACAGATGAAGGAAGGGTTCTTCATAAGTTAATCTAAATATATCTCGGACATCTTAGATAGATTTGAAATGAAGGACTGTAAACCAGCCAAGACACCCATACCCAGAAACCATAATCTTAGCCCTGACCTTGAGGGGGAGGATACTGATCAACATCAGTATAGAGCAATCATTGGTTCTCTGATGTATCTCACTGCTAGTAGACCAGATATCATGTTTGCCACATGCATTTGTGCAAGATATCAGGCTGCTCCCAAGGTGTCTCACCTAGCTGCTGCAAAGAGAATCCTCAGATACCTCAAAGGAGCACCTAAACTAGGTCTCTGGTATCCAAGAAATAGTGATTTCAATCTCTATGGATACTCTGACAGTGACTGTGGTGGCTGTAACATTGACAAGAAATCAACATCAGGAGGATGTCAATTTCTTGGTGGAAGGATTATCTCATGGCAATGCAAGAAACAATTCTGTGTCTCTACATCAACTGCTGAAGCTGAATACATTGCTGCTGCTAGCTGTTGTGCTCAACTGCTATGGATTCAAAATCAGATGTTAGACTATGGATTCAACTTCATGACTACTCCTATCCATATTGACAACAATAGTGCTATCTCCATTACTGAGAATCCGATGAAGCACTCCAAGACAAAGCACATTGATATCAGGTATCATTTTATTAGAGATATTCATGAGAAGAATTTGATCAAGTTAATCAAAGTTGACTCAAATGAACAATATGCTGATTTGTTCACAAAGGCATTTGATGAACAAAGATTTAAGTATATCATATCAGCTATTGGGATGATAAATATTGATTAACTACCTCTTTTGAAAAACCTTTTAAATGTGTAATGTCTTGTGTCAATACAAGTTAAGCCCTGATACAAAAGATCTTTAAATTATTCTAAGTGTAAATTCCTTCCGAAGGAGAATTAACTCTCGGAAGATATTCTTGAATATCTTCCGAAGGGGAATTAACTCTCGGAAGATATTCTTGAATATCGTCCGAAGCCAAAATTCCTCAACGGAAATTTTCTTCTCGGAAGAGTTTTTGGTCTCGAAAGAAGCGATTGATTTTACATTAGATCTACTTCCGAAGCCTATATAACTCTCCATTCGGAAAGACAATTTTCCCTTCGGAAGTAATGCCTTGCTCCGGAAGAGAAATTGCCTTCGGAAGACAAATTACCTTCGGAAATGTTTTACATTCAGAAGTAAAGGTTTTACTCTGTAATGGATATCTTTTTGGGCCCACTCTGTAAAAAGTAAAGATTTTGTTCATGATGGTCAGATTATTTAAAATTATCCTTTGCCGCCACTATCATTTCTCCGCCATAAACCACCATACCACCCACAGTAACCCCAAATAGTTACCCTATTACCGCCACTACCACAATTCATCCCATTTAAATAATCCAGACTAATCAAATTCATCTTCTTTTACCAATTTACTGCCCTAACTATTCCCTTCACTGTCAAACCTGCAATTTCACCCAAATTCAAGCTTACCTTCTCTTTAATGGCGCTAAACCCTCAGCATAACCAAGTCGCATTACTGGATTCGTCAAGAGATGCTGACTTCACCCAAATCATCACCTTTCTTACCGAATCCACATACCTCACTGCACTAACAGTTAACCCCACCGTATACTCCAATCATATGTCCGAATTCTGGAGTAACGGTCAAACTGCAGTTCTAAATGGGGTTCGAGTACTGAGAACCCGCATTTGTGGCCAAGAGTTGGTCATCACAGAACAACTCATCAGGGAGCATCTCGAGCTTCACGATGATGGGGCTCCTACTGAGTTCCCCAAAGAAGACTTGGAAGGCACCTATATCCTCATGGGATATGGAGGGGATGTGAGCAGGTCTACCGTCTACAAGTTTAACTTCTCTTACCATTGGAAGTTCCTGCTGCATATTATCCTGCACTGCCTCTCCAATAAATCAGGGGGTTGGGATCAAATCCCATATGAACTAGGATACCTAGTTCATGGGTTGGTGAAAGGTCTACGCTTCAACTACTCAAGATTTGTGTTGACCAACCTTATCGGCAATCTGAGCAGGGATACATTCTTCATGTATCCCAGATTTATTCAACACATAATCAACTGTGAGCTGGAACCGAGCAAGCTTGTCTGTGCAGCTGCTCTTACTGTTCCACAAGTAAGACCTACCATCTTCAAAACATTGAAGAAGGTTTCCATCAACTTCACTGGAAGGTACACTCCATTACCTCCAGAGATGACTGAGCACATAGCTCCTGGTGACATCCCTGTTATTCCCACAGGTGATGAACCCACACCAGCAACCTCCACCATAATGCCAACAAAACCTTCTTTACCCATCAGAATCACTTACCAGAGACACTCTAAACGAACCCTTGTTCAATCTACTCTGATTGAACAAGCTCCCACAGTTCAAACCAAAAGGGCTAGAGTGGAATCATGGGCTCCCACTCAGTCCGAGGTCACACCATCCTTCACATTTGACCTCAATGTGGGTTTTGAGCCTCCTCATTCTCAAACCCAAGAGCCCGAACCCCAAGCCTTAAGCCCACAGGGTGAGTCTTTACACTCCCCTGTGCAGCCTTCTAGGGACAGCCCCACCATAGGCTCAATGCCTGTAGACATTAATCTAGGTCCCGGGTCAGTAGGTTTAACCTCCTTATCTTTCACTGACCTTTTACTCCGTACTGATGAAGAGATTACATCTCTCCATGGCCATGAAGTTGATCTACAACACCCTCTGAAAGATCAACAGAGCCAAGAGAGATCCCTTGTCTCTAGCCCCCATCAGCAGCCAATTACTGAGGTGAGTCCCACTGATGTGGAGGGGACTCATGTAGGCTCAACTGCCGCTACTCAGAGTCTCTCATTGAGCTCTCAGGACAGTGGTAACATCATTAGGACTAAGTCTACGGTAACTTTGCCCATTGACATCTCTAAAAGAGATGACTCTGAGCAAAGGTATCCAGGGTGCCAAGAAGCCACATCTGGTGGTGAGACTGAGCATACTAGGTATGTTATCTCATCTCCCCGTGATTCTTCTCATGAAGATGAGGGAAGTATGCAACTAACACTTCAGTACTTGCTTTCTAAGGTCTCCAACCTGGAATCTAACATGAGGATCTTAGAATCAAGGACTGCCACTCAGCAACTTGTGATTAACAACCTCAAGGCTAAACTAGCTGGGAAACAGACAGAGAGGTCTGTTAGGCATGTACCTGTTCAGGTCTCAATGACTTCTTCCTCTAGCTCATCTAGCTCTCAAGATGATGCTACCAAAAGGGGGAGAAAGTTCAGAGACAAACACTTGAGGAACCACAGACCTAATCCTTTTCTTCACAACTCATCACACTACCTGAGTCATCTCAATCATTCCTAGAGATTGACTCAAATATGCTTCAAGATCTCTACAGACTTTTCACAAAGTTTGTATTGAGATCCTCCTTAGAGCAGCCCAGCCCTGACACCACACTCATATATTTTGGGGCTGAGGAGCTTCAAAGACTGACTGCACCTTCTACCACTGTGGAAGAAGTTGGTCAACCTAAGGTCCACATGGAACCTGAGATTAACTTCGAAGGGGAAATGGGGACTGATGGCCCAGCAACTAAAACAGATGGGACAGAACTTGCAGCAGTCTCATCTTCCGAAGCTCAGGCTGAAGCTTCCGAAGCTGACATTGAAGCCTCGGAAGAACAAGAAAGTCTTCCGAGGCCGAAATAGAAGCTGCGGAAGGCTTATTCCAGATGTCCGAGGAACTGACCATCACAGATGTTATTGCTGAAATAGCATCTGAGGTGAGCAGGGAGGACATTTCTGATATTCCTCCAACCCAAACACCAGCTGAACTTCTCTCTCAATCTGAACCCTCTATCCAAGAACCACCACAGTCAAGCTCTGTCAAAGACAAAGGTAAAAGGAAATTGACTGTGGAAGAGCTTCAGGAGGAGGAGAGGATTGAGAAGCTCAAGAAGAAAGATAGATTTCCTACTGAGAAACTGCTAGCTGCTAGTTCTAAGGCAGCTGCAGTCAATCAGGAAGAGATCAACACCAAGAGAAGAACAGCACTCATTGACCAGCTCATCAGCCTAGGAGCTACCAATGAGGAGGTACTCCTGCTACCACTAGAGGAGTTGGTGTCTTTGGAGAGGTCAACCCGGCTAAGGCAAGAAGAAGAAGCCAGGTTGGCCTTGGAGAGGGAAGAAGAAGAGCGAAGAGAAGCAGCCCTGAAGCTGAGAGAGGATAGGATCAAATTCCTACTCTCAAGAGGCTTCAGTCTTCCTGAACTGTCTCCACATGATGATGACATGATCCTGCTACTCCACAATAAAGAGCAGGATCAAATGGAGAAGGAAAGGAAGAAAGCTGCCAGGGAGAAGATGAGGGAGAGGAAGCAGAGGGAGGAAGAGAAGGGGGTCACTGCCACCAAGAAGTCCAACAACAAAGCCTAGATGAAAGACTATCTCCGGGCTCATGGCTTCTCTGGTAGGTAGGTGGGACCTATGTCCGAAAGGACACTCCAGAGGATAGTCAGTGAAATTAAAGCTGACATCCGTTTGGGGAAAAGGAAGGAGATGTACAGGAGGGTACAAGGAATGGTCTTCACCCCAGCTACTCAACCACAGCCAACCACTAAACCACAACCCACACCAGAAGAACCAATCCCATTTCCCATTAAAACCAAACCCACTGATGAAACCTTCACCCCTGAACCCACAACTCTACCCAAACCTACCACATCACCTCAACCACCCAAACTACCCATCCTAAAACCTAAAACACAACCCAAAACCACTAAACCTAAGCCTACCCAACAAAAACCAAGACCATCCCCTCAGCCTCCTCAACATCTCTCCTTTGAGAAAATAAAGGTGTTCAAGACAAGGCTCATCAACTGCACCACTTTGACCAGCATCTCCTGTGAGGGAGACCTTATCAACATCACCTATGTTGATAACTCTTCAAGCTCCCTCACCCTAGGACAATTTCTTGAGTTGCCTAGAGACACCTTGGGCCAGGCTGCAAGACTTCTTGGTCTCAACTCCGATCCCCTGAATGCTGAGGAGAAGAGACTAAGAAGGAGACTGGTGACTCTACTGGATACAAGAAAAGAGGACAGGATTTCTAGTCAATCTCCTGGTCCTAGGAAAGCTATAATCCAGTGGAGGTTTGATGAACCTTCTCACAACTTTGTTGTGGAAAGGGAGAATGGAGAAACCAACAGGCTTAATGCCACTTCTCTACTGCATCTCAGCAGATTTGACCTTGCTGAGCTTGCAGAGAAGCCATTCTCCAATCCCTTCAACTCTGAGACTGCTGCACACATCAGAAATCATATCAGCGGTCTCCACTTGGCTGAACTAAGTAGAAGAGCCAAGATTGAAGAAGAGTTGAAGTTGAAAAGAGCGGAAGACAAGGAAAGACCAACCACCAAAGGCACAGCCTTTCTACAGATGGTGGAAGGTCCTGAATTGGAACCAATAGTTAGATGGGAATATGACTATAGTTCCCATCAACTAACTCTTTTCAGAGGGCCACAACAAAGGGTACATATAATCCAAGGTGACAGAGTAGAGGTTTTGTCTACCAAGGATTTGTACAAGATTCTCAGCACCACATCAGGAAAGAATGAAGACACTGATAAACACTTACTGTCAATGGTGCTGAGATCCTTAAGAAGAAGAGGGAAGTGAAGTTTTGGTAGCATCAGCCTAGGGGGAGTTTGTTGGATCATGATGAGGCTGGTGCAACCAAAACCACTTCATAGTCATTTTTTTGGAGCTACATTGAAGGGCTTCCGAAGCCAAGCAAGAGATCTTCCGAAAGTCTGATGAAAGAGCCGAAGACAAAGTCTAAGCTTCCGAAGACAAAGTCTGATGAAAGAGCTGAAGACAAAGTCTGAGCTTCCGAAGACAAAGTCTGAGCTCCCGAAGACAAAGTCTGATGAAAGAGCTGAAGACAAAGTCTGCTTCCGAAGACAAAGAAGACTCCAAGCCTCGAAGAAGCAGTCTTCCGAAGTATAAGTGGCTTCGGAAGAAGTTATTCTTCTGAAGTACTTTATCCTTTGGAAGACATTGCTATGTCCAGTAGATATAAGTATGGTCCCTGACAGTCCGCTGCAAACCTCTGATACAGCATGGCATCTTCCTAAAGAACCATGTTGTTAACCATACTTTATTCTACTGTTCACCTTTTTATGATAGTACATGTTACCAACTTTAGTTAGTGACAAAAAGTAAGTCAGGGACATGTCCTGACTACCAACTCTCAGGCAGAATGTCTGAAAGACCTCACCTAGAGTCTTGTAGTATAGATGTAAGGTTAGAGGTGTCCAGCTGGTATCAAAGTATATCTGACTGTAGGTAGTATTATATATATCTTCTCCATGTAACTCATTAGACAAGCGATTTGAGTCCAAGAGTCTTGTAATCCTTTGAGTTGAGAAGCAATATATAAAAGTACCTTGAAAATTTACATCCTGTGTTCATTTACTTACAGTTACTTGTTATATTGTGATCAACTCTTTATAAGACTTTTGCTGAGTGTTGATTCTAGGTGAGTTTGAGAGAAAAACCATCTGATTGAGTGAACCATAATCGATCCTGCAGTTGTTAATGGAGAATTTTCAGTCACTTGGTCTTTCTTTGACTTCCACACCACCTTTGAAAGTTTGGACCTGACCTTCAATACTTCGGAAGCTTTTGAGACTTTGGAAGTTTTGATGACCGGACCTTCGGAAGTTCCTGCTAACACTGTAGCAGACTTTAGTGCTTTGGAAGTATTCCTTTCTTTCGAGATCAAATTTTCTTCTGAAGGCAATTTTCCACTTGCCTTCTTCTTTACTTTGGAGCTTCCGAAGGAAACATATTTTCCTTCAAAAGTTGAATTCTTCTTAGAGCTCTTGGAAGTCTCTTTCTTAGTCACATGAAGAGTACCTCTTGGATTGTATGTGCAATCCTTAGCAAGATGAGAAGTACTCTCACACATAACACATTTCATCTTTTTCCTTCCAAGAGTCTTTTTCTGAGAACAAGGCTGACTTTGATCATTTCCCTTCTCCACCGTCATCTTTGCAGATGCTGAGACAGTCCTTTTAGGCTGAGGACTGTTCTTGGAGTTGGATGGTTCAGGCTGTGTAGCAGTGGTACACAACTGATCAGCCTTCTTCTTGATGCTAAGATGATTTGAACATGAAACAGAACTCTTGGTAGAAGAGTTAAGGTTGATGTCTTCAGTCTTAACCATGTCAAACCATGCAGAGATAAAGACTTGTTTCTGCTTAGAGTTAAAAGTGGCCTTGATCTCTTGAGCCTTCTTAGCTTTTCTCTTGCTCTTTCTGATTAAGTTCTTCCTTATAGACTTGGTCATCACAGGCTTCCTGCTCTCCTCAGAAGGATAGTGACCCTTCTTAGAATCCTCCTCTTCACTCTTCTCAGAGGAATTCTTCACTATCACTTCTTCATCCTCTTCGCTCAAGGGGTCAATGAGAGGAAGCTCATATTCATACGTTCCACACCTAGGTGATCTTAAGACAAGATTGTGTGTGGAGGAGCTATCTCACTAGATCACAGTCCCTGCTTGTTTTGATAACAAACTTTTGCATGCAAGGATGAGGATAAGATGTTTTTAAAGGTCTCTTCTTCAAGAACACATTTTTCTGCCATGGCTTTGCTGATCATAAGCTCAGCCTGGCTTTCAGTTAACTTAGTTATGAGATCCTTGATCTGAGTCCTATAATTTGTATGCTCATGTTTTAGGACTGAAATGGTTTTCTCTAAGTCCTCTATCTTTAACTTATAATCATTTTCAGCCTTTCTAAAATCAGATTTCAAGATGTTTAAGGACTCAAGATCAGATCTCATTTCTAAGTTATAGGACCTGTATCTGTTGACTTTAGCAATACATTCAGGAGTACAGAGATGTTCCAATATTTTGGTTTCATCGGGTCAGCCATTAATGCTTGGTTTGGAGACGCATCTTCCACCTGAAAGCTCCAGTCAAAGCCTCCTTCTTCAACAGCAACTGCAGCTTGCTGCTCTGGCTTCTCATTCTGGGTAGCTGATGCGTGCGGATAGTATATATATTTTGATAAAAGTTTTTCGCACAGATTCAGTTTTAAATGGTTATTACTGATACTAGATACACACACAAAAGGCAAGTGTACCTATCGTGAGGTAATTTAGTGTTGGTAAGAATCAAGTATCAATCCATGGACACACTAAGGCTACTCAACAACCCTCATAATTGACTATTAATTTTGATTTATAAAATGATAAGTTAAATAAAATAACAATAAATAAAGATAGATAAAGATAGATTTAGACTTTTGGTGATTCTTTCAGTGAAGTAAGGCTGTTATCCTAATTTAGATTACACTTATGCAACTATGATGAATTGGTGGTGTGATTAAAGATATTGATTAAAGTAATTATGTTAATGTTTATGAATGTGAGCTAACGCGATTTCTCGTCTATCCGCTCCGTAGTGACTAGGACCACGTCAGGTTGAGATTTACTCCTTAGGTCAAAGCCCTAGTAATGTAGGTAAATCTTTTGTGTCCTTTTTGACATACGATTTTTGAAAACATAACTTAATGTAAGAAGAGAGTTGATCAAGTTACTTTCCAACATACCATTAATTTTAGAAAACCATAACAATTACTATAGATTAATCAGCCTAATAAAAGGGAACCTGTAAATGATCAGAAAGTTAAGGTGATATGATTTCTAATAACCATCTTTAGTTAATTAGCCATAGATTTGTTATGAATAAAAGTTGATCATATGTTTTTCAACCGTGTATGACAATCACAATTACAAATCATAAATTTATAACTTCCTATTCAAATGTAGGTGCTACCCATCAAAAGATTTCCCAAGAACACCATAACATTAACATAATATAAATCACACCATTAGTTCATCACAAATTACATAAGGTTTCACTAAATTAGGATAACAAATGAATTTTAGCTCATAATGAGCTTGAACCTAACAACAAAGATAGAAGATAGTAATGAAATCATCGATAAATTAGAACAATCAAACCGGTGATTCACTATGGATGATGTTAAACGATCCCGAGCTTCTTCTAAGTGTTGAATGGACCTCCAAAACCTTCTAAGAACCTCCAAAGGCTGGGTTCCCGAGAGGGAACACCAACACTTCACCTCCCAAAATCTTCTCTTAAAATTGCAAATGAAGTCCTATATATAGGCTTTCTGGAGCGTTTAAGCATGACCCCGTGCCTAAAAGGCACGGCTCAGTGATAGTACAATGTACATAAAAGTTGGTCGACTCGTACGCTCAGACGTTGTCGGGCACGGCCCCGTGTTCAATAGGACACGGCCCCGTGTTTGTAGTGGGGCATGGCCCCGTGCCTCGGGTCGGGGAATCGTACTTTTTGTCCTGTCAGACTGACAAACACGGGGGTGTGTTGAATTTAGCACGGGGGTGTGTTTCAGGCTGGGCATGAGGGCGTGCTTCATGAGGCACGACCCCATGCTTGAATTTCGGAGCTTGGTTTTCTTCAATTTCTTCCTTTTTAAGCTCATTTTGTACATCTTCGCCTTTTCCAATCCTGAAAACACAATATGAACGATTTAGGTACCAATTCATTATTTTCAGTAAGAGTTTCTAAGACAATTGATGTGCAATTGATGTGTTTTATATGTATAATTTGGAGCACATCAAATATCCCCACACTTAAACTTTGCTTGACCTCAAGCAAAATCACTCAAAATAGCAACACCAACAAAAACAAAATAACTCAAGATATAAATATGTTTTTTGAGAACTATGCAAGCAAACTTGGTTTACCCAGATATACACAGTTAAGCACATGTGGAATGATATCCTTTCAAGCAATAGAATGGTTTGTAAAGATTTTTAACATGTAAAACTTCACACTTCTTACAAGGTGCACTCACACTCGGCTATATATATGGAATCATACATAAGATGAAGTATGACTAATACGCTCAATTGCCTAGTATGAATACGTGTGAAATCATATGCTTGGTAAGGGATCAAATATCCACCTATGTTAGGTATTTACTTGCATAAATCATTAGGTCTTTGATAGGTTGTAACTTGGCTTAGGTTTAGGGTATGGATTATTTGGGGAAAAGTGGCTAAAAGCTAAAGATGATGATCTTGGCTTATTTGATTGATATAAACTAACAGGAAAGTAATAAAAAGGTTTCCCCATACAATACTCAAGCTACAAGGGATATACAAACTCGAGGACTTGTTTATGGTTAGATTGTCAAGACCGTATTGCATTTTCAAAAACTGCACCTCCTCCTTAAGCCGAAGATATACGTAGCTATCCTTTTTTAGGGTCATTCGGCTTGGAGCCTAAAAGCAACCAACGGATTTGGATGTCGAATTCTTGGATTTGGTTTGGTTTTTGCTGCATTTTCCTTCGTGAAACAAATTCTCCACAGGTTGGGCATTATTCATATCATTTTTTCTTTTCTTGATCACATATTTTGAAATATCACAAAATGACGGAACTAGTTTTCTTCTTCCCTCTTCTTTTTTTTCTTTCCTTTTTTTTGTTTTTGAAAGCCAAAACATGTATTTAACAAAAAGGGTTTTGTTGAAGCTTTTTTTTGGTTTAGTGGCTTAGTGGTTTGGGTGATGGAAAATGAAAACGTTTTAAGCTCGACGGGGCTAACTAGGGATAACGTTTGGGTAAGGATATTTGAAATGTTGGGTTTTTCTAATTGCCTAAATCCTTTTTATGCAAGAAATACTTATAAGGTTTGAAATGTAGACCCAAAACAAGTTACAATTCACATGCAACATAAGGCACCCTCAATATATCCATAATGAAAGCAAAATTGCATAAATGCAAAGCTTGTTTAAGGCTCAAAATTAAGCTTATATATCGGATGGAATTGGGTATAAGTGTTTTATTTTACATGTTTGAATTTTTTTACCAACTCGTTTTGCTTTTCAGGATATCACAAAAAACATTTTTAAGGTTATTTGGGTTTGCTTTATTTGCTTATTTATTTCTCGAAAACGTATATTTATATTTTCTTTTATCAAAAACTGTTTTATGTTTCTTGTGTTGTTGCCACAAACATTAAAACTAGAGTGACTTTTTACAAAAGATTTAATTATAACTTGGACCTATTTATAAGCAAAGTATCAAGCATAGATACCCTTCCCCACACTTAAACTTCACATTCTCCTCATGTGATTAACAATAAATATTAAGTAGAGAAAGGCAAACGAAAACTCGCCTAAAATGATGAGTCAAATGCGTGCGATCGTTTTTCCACAGCCGCCTTGAATGAGCTCAAAAGAATACATCGGGATTAATCTAAAACATCACCAATTTATTTAAGCAGAAAGTTAAAGTCCTAATCACACAAAATAAAAATAAACAGACTAAAAGTAACATAGAGCCATGTTTTGATTATGGGTCCTTGGCTAGACCCTTCCCCACACTTAGTTTTTAATGAGGTGGAGGTTTATCACCTCCGAGAAAATCTTAGTTGGTACATTGATTTGGCTATTAACCGATGACCATTAACTTTGAAGCTTAGTCCCTCATTGTTTTCAACCTTGATAGCATTATGTGGATCAACTTCTTCTTTTTTTCAGAAATATTAAAAAAAATTTGAAGTAAAAAAAATAGTAAAAAATTTGGATTGCCTTTCAAACTACCATGTGCCCCCGGTAATGGCGCCAAAAACTTGATGCGTGCGGATAGTATATATATTTTGATAAAATTTTTCACACAGATTCAGTTTTAAATGGTTATTACTGATACTAAATACACACACAAAAGGCAAGTGTACCTATAGTGAGGTAATTTAGTGTTGGTAAGAACCGAGTATCAATCCGTGGACACACTAAGGCTACTCAACAACCCTCATAATTGACTATTAATTTTGATTTAGAAAATGATAAGTTAAACAAAATAATAATAAATAAAGATAGATAAAGATAGATTGAGACTTTTGGTGATTCTTTCAGTGAAGTAAGGTTGTTATCCTAATTTAGATTACACTTATGCAACTATGATGAATTGGTGGTGTGATTAAAGATATTGATTAAAGTAATTATGTTAATGTTTATGAATGTGAGCTGGCGCGATTTCTCGTCTATCCGCTCCGTAGTGACTAGGACCACGTCAGGTTGAGATTTACTCCTTAGGTCAAAGCCCTAGTATTGTAGGTAAATCTTTTGTGTCCTTTTCGACATACGATTTTTGAAAACATAACTTAATGTAAGAAGAGAGTTGATCAAGTTCCTTTCCAACATACCATTAATTTTAGAAAACCATAATAATTACTATAGATTTCTCAGACTAATAAAAGGGAACCCGTAAATGATCAGAAAGTTAAGGTTATATGATTTCTAATAACCATCTCTAGTTAATTAGCCATAGATTTGTTATGAATAAAAGTTGATCATACGTTTTTCAATCGTGTATGACAATCACAATTACAAATCTTAAGTTTATAACTTCCCATTCAAATATAGGTGCTACCCATCGAAAGTTTTCCCAAGACCACCATAACATTAACATAATATAAATCACACCATTAGTTCATCATAAATTACATAAGGTTTCACTAAATTAGGATAACATATGAAGTTTAGCTCATAATGAGCTTGAACCTAACAACAAAGATAGAAGATAGTAATGAAATCATCGATAAACTAGAACAATCAAACCAGTGATTCACTATGGATGATGTTAAATGATCCCGAGCTTCTTCTAAGTGTTGAATGGACCTCCAAAACCTTCTAAGGACCTCCAAAGGCTGGGTTCCAGAGAGGGAACACCAGCACTTCACCTCCCAAAAGCTTCTCTTAAAGTTGCAAATGAAGTCCTATTTATAGGCTTTCTGGAGTGTTTAAGCACGGCCCCGTGCCTAAAAGGCATGACCCCATGATAGAACAATGTACGTAAAAGTTGGTCGGCTCGTACGCTCAGACATTGTCGGGCACAACCCCGTGTTCAATGGAGCACGACCCCGTGTTCAATGGGGCACGACCCCGTGTTCAATGGGGCACGGCCCCGTGTTTGTGGTGGGGCACGGCCCCGTGCCCCCTGGGGCACGCTCCCGTGCCTCGGGTCGGGGAACCGTACTTTTTGTCATGTCGGACTGACAAACATGAGGGTGTGTTGAATTTAGCACGGGGGTGTGTTTCAGGATGAGCATGGGGGCGTGCTTCATGAGGCACGGTCCCATGCTTGAATTCTGGAGCTTGGTTTTCTTCAATTTCTTCCTTTTTAAGCTCCTTTTGTACATCTTGGCCTTTTCCAAACCTAAAAACACAATATGAATGATTTAAGTACCAAATCATCATTTTCAGTAAGAGTTTCTAAGATAATTGATGTGCAATTGATATGTTCTATATGTATAATTTGGAGCACATCAGTAACTTTATCAATGTAGTTTGGTCTGGATTGTGCTTGTCCACTATTTGTCCTTGGTGCCTTTCATTCCCTAGCAAAGTGACCCATCAAATTACAGTTGTAACACTTAACTTTGCTTTTATCCAACCTAAACTTTCCACTGGCTGTATTGCTGGAAAACTTCTTTCCTGTCCGCTTGTAGAACCTCTTGGCTCTGTGAGTGAGAAGAGCCATTTGCTGGTCTATCTCCATGTACTCCAGATCATCTGGATGGATACAGTCCAGGTCTTCAAGGGTGAATAGGAAGCTTCCACAACTTTGATCAGAAGACACAAAGGCTTGAGAAGAACTCGTCTCTTGGAATGGGTTTCCTTGAGTATAGTTCTCCCTTGGTGTCTCCGGGAAGGTGATGAAAGGACCCTTTTGTGAGATGTCAGGGTAGCATATGAGATGATGTTGGGGTTCTATGATATCCCTTTAAGTCACATGAAGGGCTGAACCCATTTGATTGCTGGAGTTACCAGATGAACCTTGCATGTTCATCTCCATTTGGTATCCACTGAGAATGCCATACAACTCCGTCAAAGTGAGAGTCTTAAGGTTCTCAGTCCTCTTGATTACAACACAATAATGTGTCCATTGCCTAGGAAGAGAGGAAATAAACTTCCTTATAATATCTCTATTCTTAAGAGTTATTCTAACATCCACTAGAGTATCCACAATCTCAACATACCTGAAGTATTGTTGAGTCATGGTCTCACCTGTTTTGAAGGTGAAATTTTCAAACTGCTGCTTCAGGAGATCCTTCTTGTTCTCCTTGGCTTCAGTGGAACCCTCATACATTAGTTTCAATGCATCCCACAACTGCTTAGCTGTTTTGCATTTCTTGAAACCTCTGTATACGGAGTTTGGAAGAGCAGTCTGAAGAGCTGTCATGGCCTTTTGATCAATTTCTACTTTCTTTCTATCTTCATCCGAGTAGTCAGCCACATCTTTGGGGATCATACCACCTCCAGTAGCAGCTAAAGAGGTGCTGGGTATGTAAGGTCCAGTGACAACAGATTCTCACATTCTTGAGTCTTGACACTTGATAAAGCCTTCCATTCTTTGGTACCAAGTGTCAAAGTCATCAAGAGTGATAAGTGGGGACTTTGTCATGGTTCTAGTTTCCATATCAGCTTTAGAGATAGCTGCTATTTGAAAGGTTAAGTATTTTGTGTGTGTGAGGGATTTTAAGATGGTGAGATCTTATATCAAGAGCCTGAGATGTTCTAATACCAATTGCAGGACCGATGAAGGGTATGCACTTACAACACAACAACATAAAGAGGAGAGTGTGGAACAACACCTAACAATTCAAATGGGGAACTAGAAAAGTCAGTTTTGAGAACTAAGAAACACAAGTGTATATGAGATAGAACAAGAACAACACAAGTAATAGGTTTTCAAGGTTGATGTATATTGCTCTCTAGTTCCTTACAAGTGTTTACAAAAGTTCTACTGATAAGATATAAGGACCAGAAATACTTATACTACAACCTACAGCTGGCCATACTTTGAAGGCCATCTGGATACATGATCTAGATAACAAAATCAATATAGAGTCAAAAGGTAGATTGCCTTTTGACTAGTGACTATGACATGCCATAGCTTACATCCTAAATGTATTACAAAAAGGATAAAGTACATAAAGTGGAAATTTACAGACTCAAGACCTCAATGTATAGTTACCAAAAGCATGGACCTTTCACCAACTACTGTAAAGTTGGTGTCTTATCAGAGTTGCAACGGAAAGGGGTCCACCTTTATGTAAAAAGTACATCAGATAAAGCATATGATCAAAAGTCATCAGAAGAAATCTGTCTTCAATAGTTGGCTTTGGAAGACTTTGTCTTTGAAGCTTCGGAAGACTTCATCTTTGGCTTTGGAAGATATTGGTCTTGGCTTCGGAAGATTTCACACTTAGAGTAATTTCTAAGGCAGTGTGTGAAACTTCCGAAGCATTCCACTTTAATACACTTATGCATGCATGCAGGAAAGAGTTTGGGTGTTTGGGTTGCATCAGCCTTACATATAAACCTTACACTTACATATAAGTATATCACTAGTGGGTACATATGTGTATCTTACACGGATACATATTTACCATTAGTTCATCGCCATCTTCATCGTTGTTACATATACGTAACTGAGTTCAGTATCATCATCATCTTCTTCATCTTCATGTTACCGGTTCTATCTACATGTAACACTAGCTACTGCACCACCTTTGTGAATGTGAAAGATATAACCCCTTTTCATATTTCTCTCTCTTTAATGATGATTCAGATGAGTAACATACCAATTATCACCATAGGATCTACTTCGACACATAGCCATAGTTGTCAACATCACCACCTTCAAAAAACGATTATAGATTTCTTTCATAAAAATAAAAGGATGTTCGATGTTGTATGATGCACTTAAACAATTATGGATGTTCTTAGAATAAACTATCATTGTTCTTTGCAATTTTTGATGATCATTGAAGTTGTAAACAATAAGGATTTGGTGAAGATTGTAAATTATTTTAGATACTTAATCCATGAAATTTGTAAGCTTCTTTTTTAAAACACAAAGTACATGGTATAGGGTTTCTACACAAATTATGATCCATTATTTATGGAGATTAAGGTGGGATTTAATAAAATAAATAAATTCCAAAATTAGTATAGAGTTACATTTACCAAAACACCCTTTATATTAAATAAAGTAAAAATAAACTAGAAATTATATGATTGGTTAAAAGTAAGTTTCTTGGTTTTCTTTTAAAATTGTGGTTTTCATTTGATCCATCCCTTACACACACACACACACATATATATATATGTATATATATGTATATATGTATATATGTCTATATATATATGTATATATATAGGGAGGGATCCTTGAAAACTATGTTATAAATAAAAACCATGAAAAGTAGGGGTTACATATATGTAAGTATGTGTTATAAAGTGTACAACTAAGAACTACGTACATGTAGGGGTTATGTATATGTAAGTATGTGTTACCAAGTGTACAACTAAGAGTTACGTACATGTAACTCATACTAGTTACGTATATGTAAGTCTTTTCGTCATCATCGTCGTTCCTTCAAGTTTAATTAAAAAAATATATAATGACCTCAAACTATATGGTTGAAGTTTATTCAAATATACTTTAAACAATTAAAAAATTAAATCAATTATAAATTATATGATTGGGTAGTGGTGGTTTTTACTTTTTTTTAATTATAAACATGGTTCTCACTTGATCCCTCTCACACACATATACACACACACACACGTACATATATATATATATATATATATATATATATATATATATATATATATATATATATATATATATATATATATATATATATATATATATATATATATATATAATATATATATATATATATATATATATATATATATATATATATATATATATATATATATATGTATTCGAGAGTTCAAATAAAAACTCTATAAACCAATTGAGCCACAATATTTTAATAGCAAAATGGTAAATAAAAAAACATAATAAAAAACTATATAACAAAAAATAAAATAAAACATAGGTAAAAAATAAATTTTTTCGTCGTTTTCCTCATTCATAAAACCGGATTTACACAGTGTAATGATTAATTTACACACGTATAAATAATGGGTGGATGATTTGTTTAAAAGTATATCAATATGGTACACGTTATAAAGATAACAAAGTACTAAATATTATGGTGAATTTTTTTTGATAATGTGAAAAAGGAATGTGACTTTCATATGATGTTAAATGTATAAGTCATATTAGTTTCTAGAGTTCTCAAGATGACCATTCCCTATTGGAGGGTTCATATCTAGCTAGTGGCGATAAAGACGGTGACAACAAGCTGCTATTATCACACCACAATCCATGAGTGTGACTGGTTGTATCATATCATAACTATACACCGTAGAAGACTTATTATTCCCGACCAAAACTAGATTGAGTTAAAACTTACAGTGTTTACATAATCCATGTATTTACGCATTCCAAATGCAAATTAGAATCTAAAGCACTAACCAAGGCATTTTTTGAAGTTTTTTTTGACCATTTTGCCCTTATATGATAGTATAAATAGGCAGTGGGTGTAATGGTTTAGTCACAACGCTCAAATGCTCAAAAACGTGCTTAAAAAATGCGAAAGCGCTCAATGTACTTTTTAAAGAAATACCACTTAATAAAAATGTATTTGTAGTTGTTCCATTTAATCTACTTTTAAATAAATTGTATACTTTAAATATATTATTTATTCAAATAAAAAAATATCAGTTTTTGGACTCGAACCGGTTAGGAACCGAGCCGGACTGATTCCTATCGGGTTGGGTTTTATTGGCCCTAAACCAGTTTCGGAACCGACCCAGTTTTGGTCAAGCCTGGTTCCAAAATCTTTGACTTGAACCTGGTTCGGGTTGAACCCGACCCGGTCCGGGAAAAAACCCGGTTTGCGCACCTCTACCTCTAGCTCCAACATCACGAGATAAAACATGTCAACAATAATGTTTATGGGAGTCATAACCAAGAATCTAAAATAGTAGACAGTATAACCATGTGTGGGTAATTGTTTATTAAATCAAATCTCACTAACTCCCTCATACTTAGGGAAGTGTCCATTAACATATATTCCAGTCAAGGTTTCCCAACATGATGCTGGGTATGTTACACACGCCCTTGCTGACCGAATCCCGACGTGTCATAACATACGAGTAGCATACAACCCGAAGGATCCTGCACTTTCAGGTTGCAAACAGCCCCAGCGGTCCTGCACTCTCGGATAACAGACAACATTAGCAATCTTACACTCCCAACCGATCCTGAAGGATTGTAACCTCGATTATCGACAACTCTATCAAGAGCCCATCATCATACCAAAACCTACAATTAAGGCCCCTCCTACCTAGGTGGATTCAATTAAGCGCACATATGAATGATTAGAGACTCAGTCAAGAGCCCCTCCTTTTACCTTAATAATTTGCCTATGACCGCAGTGACTAACATGTATGCCAACCCATCGAGAATAATTTAACTTACCACTAAGATACATAAAACATTTATTCAAAAGGTTACCTATCTCGGATACAACCCCAAAACCAATTAAAAAAGGAGACAGTTATACTCATAGTGGTGAGCTTTCGAGAGTTTCCACACATTTTTCGGTGAGCGTCACGAGCATCTTACAACTTTGAACATACAAACATTCAAGTCAGGTAATAATCCAATTGATCGTGAAATACCTCGGGTCATCAAACCTGATGTAATCACTCGACCTTCCTAGTCACGTCTCTGACCTTGAGCTCAAGTTCACTGACTTTGGTGGATGTTTCTATCACAACTCTTGACTGACGGGCATACGTTGAAGAGTTAGGGTTGACGCACACTCCCAACACAGTGACCGTACTTAATGACCACATGAAAACCCCATCATGTAACTCCCTATTTTATACTTATACCAAGCCTTGTCTCGTGACAAATTCGTTTATCAAAACATGGTCATTCTCGGACTATAACAATCATATGCATCTTAATCATGATCTACCAGTTTGGTTCTTTTCAAAAACCCAGTTTACCGAAATGACCCATAATGATGCATAATATGAAGGTTTTAGAACCTTACCACACAAATCTGAGTTTTGCAACAATCTTTGACGTACACACCTCACCATCGAGTGATCCTACACTACAATGGAGTTTATATATGTCATACACACGCTCATACATGGCCATAACTCATATATACAAGAGTTTGAGGCTTAATTAAGAGAACTGAGCTTCCAAATGTTGGTTCCAAGCCATTCAACACCAGCGAGTGTATATACGCGCTCCGACAGTCACATCGCGCTCTCAAGGGCCTTAAAATTGTGTAGAGAATTGAGATCGTATAGAGAGAAAGTAGACCGAGATAAGAGAGTATGTAAATAACTAAAATCGGGCTTTTGGGGTTTTTATACCCGATTCTACACAACTGGGTCCTTGGCAGACTGCTAAGATCTCATTGGCGGTCCGCTACCAAGTTAAAATGATATATTTGCATCGTAGAATGTAATAGTCCTGGTAGACTATTAAGCTAGACCATGACGTTCTACTACCACTATGACATCTCGTTACCTGTTTCTCTTAGCGGTTCGATATGAAGCCTAAGTTTTTGGTTTTCCGCTATGGTCCATGAATACCAAGTATTTAGCAAGTTTTCATTTTAAATCGTTCCATTTACGTTTCCGACCCTTATACCCATATGTTTACCTATCCATTACACTGAGGGGTAACCGCTAGGACAATGAAAGATACAAGAGAACCATGCCGAATATAGCACCACTGCTGAGTGGTGTCCTCACCGAGTTTATTGCTCTCATCTTCTCCACCTCACATGACCATTCAACAATGGTTAATGTTAAAAAAGACATTTTTACCTTTATAATAACCATAATGACATTAATAAAATATCACTTTATTAATTATTTCTTACTTTCTTTTTGTCATACTCTTACAACCCAAACACCACACTAGATATTATCCCGACACACACTCAGGTGGCCGCCGCTCGTGGTTTTAAAACTTGTATGATAGGGAAGGTATCCAACCTATATAAGAAAGATTTTGTCCCCCTTTTGAACTGATGTGGGATGCATCATCCTCATCCATCGAAAGACCAACTCCTCATTGGCATGCCTGCCTGATGGTGGCTCTTATACCATTTGTAACAATCCAAGCACCATACCAGATATTGTGGCTTTAACAGCCAGCACGCCCTTAGTAGCCTGTTTCTTAAGATTTGAAAACACATATGATATAGAAGGTATCCAGCCCATAGAAGCAAGCTTTTACCAATGATCTTTAGCATAAGTGGTTAAGGTGAGTTATCCGCAAGACCTCATTAAAATAGGATGAGGTCTTAGGTTCAAGTCCCACCTATGACAAAAGCAAATAATTAATAAAAATTTAGTAGGTTTCGGGTATGGATAGGGGTTTTCTCACCTAAGGTGGGTTTCCTCCTAAGGGTGGTCTGATGTTCAAAACTGATGTGGATGTATTGATGTACATGCTTCTCTTCGAGGAAGTGCAAGTCTAGTGCCTCAAGATTCTATACTTGAGTAATGGAGATGATTGGATTGGTCAGTGGCCCGTCAGTGATCCAATTAGCAGTTAAAAAATTATAAGGAAGCTTTTGTTCCCTATCTCAACCGATGTGGGACGTACATATACATTGAAATTTTCAAATCTTCTATCTCTTTTTATGGATCCAAACAATAACAATAAAAGTTATTATGTTATCCTTCACCACCACCATAATTCCTACAATTTGATAATTTATATTTCAACCTCTACTTCTAAATGGAACCCACAATACAATCCTATGCAAGTGATTCCTAACTCAATTATGTATCCAAGACCTCATCTGAATTTGTAAATACAACTCAAGTGAAACCATCATAACCAGTTAAGAGCTATTAAAAATGTCAACTACTAGCACCGGCCTAACTTCTCGCTCAACCTTGGGGCTTGTGCTATAATTGAAGAAGAGGTTTTGACACATGCTTGGATTAATATTTTGAGGATGCAAAAATCTATAACTCACAAACTTCACGCACTTTTGGAATCATATTATAGGTCACTTTTAGAACACGATGGACCATGATCCTTATGGTACACACCATCAACTAAACTCAAAGTGGAGGGATTGAAATGAAAGGTGTCAAAGTTTACGGAAGATGCAACAACCTATTTATTTAAAAAAATATGGTGCTAATGACAATATGACTTAGAAATTCAATCGTCCTTTGCTCATATGGCAGTTTGGGATATTCTAATGGAATCTTTAAATTGTGTGACGATTCTTAAAATGATACACCAAACAAGTAGGTTAAAACAGAACAAGATGTTCAAGTCCAACGATGATACAATAAGTGCTTTTGCCGCACATTGTCACATTGACCCTATTGTGAAGATTGTCGGGCTAGAGGGTCAAGACCACAACGCGTGTCCGGAATGAATGAAGGGAAACAACCAACATCATCAATTCTACCTGGCAAAAACATAAAAGAATTAGTAAGTAAGCTAACTTATAAAGGAATATAAATACAAAAAAATCCAATTGTGAGAAAAGACACTCTATACAAGCGAGATAAAAGACTTTAAAGTTTAAAATCATGATAGCATTCACATCCCATTTCTCATAAATATGTGAGTGTTTGCATTATATTGTATGGGATGGTTGTGAATGGTTGTTAGTGGAGGAGAAATAAAATGATACCGTTCATCTGTATATTTGGCGTAAACCCGGTTCACCCCTATAATGTTTTTAATATTTTAAAATTAATTATGAGTGAAAGAGAGAGAAAATGTAATAATAAACACACAAAAAAGTATTATCTAATTGAAAATAAAAAAAGTAATAATAATTTTTAATATAATTACCGGGATGAGGATAAGGATAAGAAATAAGATGTAAATGCTGTAAGTACTAACGCCAATCATCTTTCCGGTTGAGCATTCAAGCTGTCTAATTGTTGAAGGAAAGAATTGTAAAGAATGGTTTCTAGAGATGTTTTATTCTTAATCTTTATTATGCAATATTTAATCATGTTTATTTTATTATTATGAATTGTTTTTTATTATAAAGGAAAAGTTTCAATTAATCTTATCTTTATTTTTTATTTTTTAAATTTTATTTAGTAAGTAATTGTTTAGTTTTAATAAATATAATTTGAATGAAAAAATAAAAAAATTTGGAAAAAAATATGGTTATAACATTTTTTGAAAGATGTGGTGAAAAACAGAGGATGATTCTTATATGTTGCTAACGTGACACACAATGATAAAAAGATAAAAGGAGGTTGCATCAGATCTAATAAACATAAAAATTTATCAAACATTTTAAAGAAAAGCAAAAGAAAAACAAAAACCAAGAAAAGAAATGAGCAAATTCATTGATATTGAGCTAACTCAAATCAAACACAAATTCATTTTCTGAGGAATTAAAGGTCAAGTTGAGGCAGCTCGACTTGTTTTTTAATGTTGAGCCCCGAACTAATGCATGCTAAACTTTAGTCCTTTATTTCAAAATCATGCGATTTATTATAAAATTAACTCAACCATTTATGTGATGATCAAATGTTACTTCAAACCAACTATGGTCGTGTAAGCCTTATAAGTTTCAATTTAAATAAAACAACTTACCTAGTAGCTCATCCACCGAATATGAAATTCTTTACTTGTGTATAGAATACTTAAAATTGATCAATGCTAGGTAAACTTGACTATCGGCTAGCTTTAAAAACTATAACAAATACATTTAAATAAAAAAAAAATTAACAGAGAAATGCTTCTAGAAAGTATATCAAATAATATTATTATAGTTTTCTATTGTACAACAGTTCGAGCACCGTCTAAAGAATGATGCAACCTTCACCATGACGAGGTGGTAGATACAACGGATCACATCCATAACCATATCCATAAGGATCCCAAAAAACTATTGGAACAATTTTATTATCATCTTTGTCCTTTGGTTTCTTTGGTCCAACACTAACGATATTAGCAACCCATCGTTTCTTCCTCAAGCAAGTAGCAACACAAACCGGATCAACATCACCGATCACCACTAACATCTCCTTCGGTAAATCCACTGACACCTGGTCAACACCAGAAAGTTTAGTAACAATCTTCAAGACTTTTTTCCTATATTTCTCCGAGTGCATGTCACTACAAGAATTCTTATAATTAGTGGCGACACCTTTAGGGACGACACACGTATTAGTGGCGACAGGCATTAGCGGCGACGCCAATAGAGGCGACGGGTCGCCGCTAATAGTCTGCGATCCGTACGCCTCTGTCAACTCCATTCTAGCCGTAGATCAAATGTAGATCTGACGGTTCGTATTTCATCGTACAACAAGGCATTAGCGGCGACGCCAATAGCGGCGACGCGTCGCCGCTAATGCTATTTTCCCCTAATATCCAGTCGCGCGGATCGACTGAGCATTTCCCTCCACCACAAAAATTCACCCCATCGCGACACCCTTCACCTCCACCCCCCTCGATCGCTGACCGGCCGACCACCCTTCGCCGTCCTTCCGACCACCCTTCGCCGACCACCACTCGTCGTCCACCCCTCGCCGACCACCACTCGCCGTCCCTCCACGAAAATTCGTCTGCTGCACCACTATTGAAAGGATCGGTAATGTTCACGCAATATTGAAAGGATATTAGCTTCATTGTTGTTACAGATCGCATTCCATTATCTCCCGGACGAGATAAGATACTTTCATTCCTGTAATATTTATAAGTTTTTTCAGGACGAGATTGTACGCCTCTGTCAACTCGCCGAGCATCCCAACCTCGATCAACGGACCATCGCCGTCTGCTCCACTCCACCGTCGCTGCTAAAGGGTACTTCGATCTGTCGCTGCTGTTGCTACAATCTGTCGCCGCTAAATCCGTCTTTGAAGGTAATTTTTTTGTTTTCTTTTCTTAGATTTTGGTTCATGTATGATGTAGTGTGTAAATTAACTGTTGTAGGTTTAATTTTTTTGTTGATTTGGTTGTTGATTTAAGGATAGTGAATTGATTTGAGTTGTCTTTTTGTATTTTGTATTTTGTAGGTTTAAATTTAATTATTTTGTAATGTAGTATATATGTTATTAGTTTGGCTAATGTAGTTGGTTATTTTGAATGGAATAAATGTAGTTTGGCTAATGTAGTTGGTTATTTTGAATTAAGTTCTAGGTTGTGATTAGTTGGCTAATGTTATTACACGGATAAATGTTATTAGTTTGGCTAATGTTATTACACGGGTAAATGTTAAATTTAATTATTTTGTAATATAGTATATATGTTATTATTTTGTACTATATATGTTATTAGTTTGGCTAATGTAGTTGGTTATTTTGAATGGAATAAATGTAGTTGTTATAGTTTACAAGTAAGCTATTGATATTAAGTTCTAGGTTGTGATTAAGTTGTTATAGTTTAGAAGTAAGTTATTGATATTGGTAAAGTAATATTGTCTCAAATTTATACATATTTGTGAATATTATACATATTTATGAACATTATTAACAATGGTAAAGTAACATGTTCACAAATTTATATATATTTGTGAACATTATTAACAATGGTAGAGTATAACAACTTAATCAAAAAGTTTCAGCAGGCTATCTTTGTAAATTCTCTACCTTATGTTTCAGTTGCATCATGGTTGTCGATAAAAGTTGGCTTAACAATTCAAACCGAAGCTTAGAGGAGTATAATAATGGACTCAGTTCTTTTCTTGAGATGTGCAAGAATCTGGTCGACAATAGAGGTTATGTTTTTTGTCCATGTACTAAATGTCGGAATTCGGTCATGCTATCTTTGGTAAAAGTGAAGTATCATTTGTACGCGTGGGGTTTCCAGCGTAGTTATTCAGACTGGATTTATCATCATGAACCCTCAATTTCTCAAGTTGTAGTACAAGATGAAGTTACGTTTACTAATGATATGCCTGGCGTTATTGAAGATCTTATGGAAGGGAATACCAACCTTAATAAAGAGAACCCTTGTACAGAGAGTGAAAGTGTCGGTGATGATTTTGAAAACTTGTTACATGAAGTTCAGTCAGAATTATATCCCGGTTGTACTAAGTTTTCTTCCCTTGACTTTTTAGCAAAGCTTATGCATATCAAGGTGAAAAACAAATGGACTAATAGTTCGTTTGATGAGCTTCTTAAATTGTTGCAATCTTCACATCCAGAAGGCAACAAGATTCCCCCTTCACATTATGTTGTAAAAAAGACATTAAAAAAGATTGGTTTAGGGTATGAGTCGATACACGTGTGCAAAAATGATTGTGCTCTCTTCTGGAACGATCACAAGTTGCTATCGAATTTTCCCGTTTGTAAGGAGAGTCGATGGGTTGATACAAACACAAAGGGTAAGAAAGTAGCTCACAAGGTGTTACGATACTTTCCTTTGACCCCTGGCTACGACGTTTGTATTGTTCAAGGCACACGGCAAAGGATATGATATGGCACAGTACTGGAAGATCAGAAGAGGGTACGATGCGTCATCCTGTTGACGGATCTTCATGGAAAGAATTTGATAAGAAGTACTCTAACTTCGTGAAGGAACCCCGAAATGTTGACGGTTTTAATCCATTTGGTAACATGAGTTCGGCTCATAGCACGTGGTCGGTTGTACTCACAACATATAATTTGCCTCCATGGCTATGCATGAAAGAGTCGTCATTCATGTTGACTTTATTGATTCCTGGCCCTAAATCACCTGGGAAGGATATAGACGTTTTCCTTAGACCGTTGGTAGATGAGCTTAACGAATTATGACATACAGGCACACGTACTAAAGACGCGGCAACAAACACAATCTTCACAATGAAGGCGGTGTTGTTATGGACTATAAATGACTTTCCAGCCCGTAGTAGTCTATCAGGTTGGAGCGGACAGGGATACAAAGCATGCCCGACTTGCAACGAAGACACTCCTTCAACACGAGTAACAAATAAATTTGTATATGTTGGTCATCGTCGGTTCTTAGATGCTAACCATCCATGGAG
The DNA here is from genome assembly GCA_024085815.1 of Flaveria linearis. Taxonomy (NCBI): domain Eukaryota; kingdom Viridiplantae; phylum Streptophyta; class Magnoliopsida; order Asterales; family Asteraceae; genus Flaveria; species Flaveria linearis. The sequence goes on from CM044001.1 coordinate 19,517,651, forward strand.
AACAAATTTGGAATTTAATGGGCAACCTGATACAAGAGCACCTCCTAAACAATTTAGTGATGCTGATATACAGGCTCAACTCGATCGTTTACTCCCTCGTCTACCGGGCAAGCATCCTAGTTTTGGAGGTGTTATGAGAAAGCGAGAGGAGTTTGAGTTAAACTGGTCTAAACGAAGCATATTTTATGAACTTGAGTATTGGTCTTCTTTGCAGCTAAAGCACAATTTAGATGTGATGCATATTGAGCGAAATGTGTGCAATAGTTTGCTCGGTACTCTTTTAATGTGATGCATATTCAACTGTCCTATTTCGGTGCAAGTGGTACGATACTCGAAGGAGTGTTAGATTTGAAAATAATATCACAAGTATCAACACTGATCAAGAATGGGACAAAGAAGATCAACTCATATTTGCTTCACAGGCCAAACAAGTGTTCTATATACAAGAACCTTCTCGAGGAGACCAAAACAATAACAACAGATGGGTCGTCGAGCAAGTTAATCATCTCGAGGTATATTGGGGGTCTTGTATGTTAAACTAATATTAATTTAAACATTACTTTTATTGTAGGAACAAATTGATGCTTTGTTTCAAGACCCATATTTTAGAGATCAACTCCAAAATTATGGGAAAAATAAACAAGTTAGTGATGAGGACGGTGAAGACGAAGAAGATGATGAAGATGATGAAGCTTAATTGATAAATGTATGTTGACTTAATTTAGAATATTATGTAATGTATGACAGAATGTTGACTTAGTATGGTTTGAAGGTTAGGATGTTGACTTAGTTGTGTAACAAATTAGTTGATGTATGGTAATTTGGGTTTAGAGCAAGTTGTTGTGTAACAAGTACCTAGACGGAATTCTAAAACGTTATCTTTTATAACTAAGAAATTATGTTCATGTATGGTAATTTGTGTTTAGAGTTAGTAAATATACGGAAAATATGCAGATTGCTAGGTATAAATTTGTACTGGAAACATGGGAAAACCGAAAAATACAACACGAAGCTGTAATAGGTGGACAGGGATATTAGGGGCAACACATATAGGTATTAGGGGCGACACATTCTTCGTCAGGCCTGCACCCATTAGGGGCGACCCATTAGCGGCGACATAAGAGAATTAGCGGCGACTTTATTAGTGGCGACCCATTAGTGGCGAATTTTTGAGCATTAGCGACGTTTTATTAGCGGCGACCTATTAGCGGCGACAAGTCGCCGCTAAAGGTAATAGCGGCGACATAAGGGTTTTTAGTGGCGACTTTTGTCGCCCCTAAAGACCCGTTTCCTTGTAGTGTGTTTACTTTTATCTTTTATCTCCTGTATTAATTATACATGCATACGAATTAAAAGTTATAGACTTAGAGGGAAAATATATGATATTAAAAATAGGTTATGCAACATGATAGTAAGATCACCTGAACCATGGTGCTAGACACTAAAATGAAGAAGTTGATTGAATTTAGGATGATCTCAAACCGATATTAGATTTATAGAGCCTTATCATACTTCAAAAATTGAATATGTAATACTCAAAGACTTTTGACCTCTAAAAATTGTCACTTTCTAAAGGACTCCTTCACAAAATATACTCAAATTATGTCATCATTTTATAGAAAAATGAAGCTAGATAAATTGCGGTTTTCGTCATGCGTCATAGCGGTTTGACCAACTTCTACAATTATTCTCTATATTTATTTATTCATTTTGTTGCAACTTTGTATATTTTATGTAAGAGCTCGTAACTAAAGCAAGAATACTTTACATATAAAAGCAAAAGAGCTGAATAAGTTTTTCATAACTGAGCTTTCATAAAATTATTATTTGAGTCCAAAAGTTTAAATTTTACCATTTGTATTTATATGTTTCACAAACTTTCAATTTCAATCCATTTAATTACTCCTATTTAACACAGCTAACTTTTTCCATTAATACATTAGGGGTATATTTACAAAAAAGAAAATTAACTCTCATGAGGGGTTTTATGCTTTAAGTCTTGTTTGCTAATCACCATTGTAATTTGAATCCACATATTAGATAAAATAAAATATAATGACAACCAATTCTAACTTTATAAAATATACATCATAAAAAATAGAAATAAACAAACAAATCATATGACACAACCATTTGAATCATAACCATAAAAGACAAATAATAATAAAAGTATAAGAGAACAATAAATATTATAACATTAACAATTCTTAAATAATTATAATAAAATATCAATTATCGTAACCATAATTAAACTTTAAAATAAAGAAATCTATTATTAACAAGACATGAAAAAGTAACATGATCGACTAATAAACCAAAATACATTAATAAAAAAGACTGAACGCATAAACTTTCCACATAGGCTGGTTTTTTTTAATCAAAATGATTACAAAATAAAAAAACCAGCCCATGTAAAAAGTTTTATGCGTTCAGTCTCTTTTGGTATTTATGGTTACAATTTGACTACATGGTAGTGTTTTGTTGTTTTGTATTGTTAATGTGTCTTTGTTTAGTAGTCATATTACTTTTGCATGCCTTGTTAATAATAGATTCTTTGGTTTAAAACTTAATTATGTTTACGATTATTGATATTTTCTGATTATTTTTCATGGGTTATTAATGTTATATTGTTTACTATTTTCTTATACTTTTATGATGATTTATCTCTTATGGTTATGATTCAAATGGTTTGTGTCATATGACTTATTTATTTATTTATATATTTTTGCATGGTTTATATATTTTATAAAGTTAGAACTGAGTCACTTTTAAGTGGTTATCATTATTTTATTTAATAGGTGGATTCAAATTATAATGATGATTATCAAACGTGATTGAACGCGTAAAACTGTCACGTAGACTTATTTTTATTTTGTTATTGTTTTGACAAAAAATACCCTAATGTAGGAAACTTAATGGAAAAAATAATGATGCTAATTAAGAGTAGTTAAATGGATTCAAATGATAATTTTTGTAAAACATTTGGATGCAAATGACAAAATTTAACTTTTGGACTCAAATAATAATTTTTACGAAACCTCAGATATTAAAAACACATTTAACTCAAATAAAAAAACAACTAAAATGGACTGAAATAATAAAAAATAGTACATTCATTTTCATTAAATTATACATACATGCATATTTGTTGACGGACCAATATACTTGAAATAATACATAATATTTTACAGTTTTAAGTACATTATATACATAACTAGTTATTTATTCCCGCGCGTTGCAGTGGGTTCGCGCTACTATTGCAACTATTAAAACACATGTACAAAAATACTTAACGGCTATCACTCTCATGTAAAACCGTAAAGCATGTCACGTCATAAAAGCTAACGTCACTCGATGTTGTTGACTCATATTCGGTTTGATTTTGTTATTGTCGTCATGTTTTAGCCATATTTTTTAATTGTGTGGGTCAGGGTTAGAAAAGGAAAATAAATGAAACACATGGGACTAAGACTCTAAGGTGCTGTTTGTTTTTTCTGCAGGAAAACGTCTGCAGTCTGCGGACCACATCTGCAGCAGAAGAGGTGGACCAAACGTCTGCAGTCTGCAAAAAAAAGACTGTTTGTTTTTTTAACATCTGCAAAATGCTAAAATATTCTGTAATTAAATTACACCTATTTTTTAAATAATAAAAAACACCAATACCAACAAAGTTCATAATTAAACATAATTAACATAAATATTGCAAGAAAAGGCTACAGAGGTGGGAAATATAACTATGCTTAAATTACTTATTTGGTCCAAATGAGAAACCGATAATGCGCCAACTATTCAAATTGTAACATGAAATGCAGTGTCCAAAACACGACTACACGAGACATGTGATCATGTCCCTTTTTGTCATCAATTGCCCCAATTTTTTCTAATCTAAAAATGAATTGTTAAAGGTATTTGTAGGATCACATGAAGCCTATTTCTAGATATTAGCTCCATTCAGTAAAAAGATCAATATCTAAACAAATCTGTAAGAGAAAATATAACCAATTCATTAGACAATACAACAAACCTGAGCGGCAACCGTGTGTGAGCGTGTTGGGAACAGCTTGGTAATGCAAGCAGTATTAAATCCATGCTCAGACAACCCTATTGCAGCTCGGAGTCCAGCACCTCCTGCTCCAACCACAACAGCATCGTATGTATGATCAACTATTGTATACGCTGATCCTCCCGCCTTCTGTTTACACACATCCAAAAACACAATCACAACATACACAGACACGCATTTCAAACAAAGCGAATCTAGAAAATATAGCGTAGTAATCAAATTATACCAAATCAACAATCGATCATGAATCTATCAGCAAAATCGTGCATTAATTGAGCAAAAACTGAATACTCAAACATGCTACAGTAATCAAATCGCTAGAAAAACATAATTGCGGAGGGGACGGCGGTTGGGGGCAGTGGTGAGAGGATTGGGGGCGATGTTGGGGACGGCGGAGGGGAGGGCTGTGACGGGGGCGGCCGGCCGCTCGGAGGGCGGCGACCGGAGACAGGGTGGTCGGGCGGCTGCTGGGAGCAGAGGAGTGGCAGGGGTGAAAGGTTGAAGACAAATGAAGAATAACAACTCTGAAAGGGTTGGGTGTAAAGACGAGAAGAGGTTTGATGAAATGTCTTCCCGCCTGAAGACACTAGTCCATGTCTGCACCTAGAAGACCTCGCGCAGACGTTTTTTAATGAAACGTCTTCCAAAAAACAAACAGTCTGCGCACTCAAAACCTCTTCCCGTGTCTGCATGCGCGCAGATGAAGAGGTGGGGAAGAGGTTTTCTTAAAAAACAAACACCAGCTAAAAGATGCATCAAAAGTATGAAAAAATAAAAAATAAATCAAACTGTAGTTCAATGTGAACTGTGGGCTTTTACCCTTTCAATTCTTTCATGCTATAGATAAACGATTAATTTTGATATATATTTCACTAAGTTAGTACCCCGTGTATTATACGGGTTGAATAAATTACTCACGAGTAATAATTATAAGCAATAAAATAATTTCTTTGTTTTAAAAAAAATTCAAACATTTTGTTCCAAAAAAAACATTAAAAAAAAGTGTTCTTTCTTGAGCTAGGATATCTAGATCGTTGCAAGGTTTTGTTGTTTCGAGGTAAATGGTTTAAAACTAATAACAACCAAATTTGTGCCATTAAGAATAACATAACCAGTATTTCTACTCAATATGAATGGTTTACAAATGACCAATACATTCTTGCAACACAAGCAGAGCAAGTCTTCTATCTTGACGAACTGTCTAAAGCCGGTCAAAGAGTTCAATTAAACAGATATTGGATGGTCGTTCAAGAGGTGAATCATCGGAAGATTTGGGACCAAGATATTATCATGGAAAATAACGAAGCAGATTTAATTCATGGCAGCACTTCATCTAACCTTTTATTATCTACTGACTTGGATAATATAACTTATGATGGTTTGAGTAGAGATGAAGTAACAGAAGTGGATTTTTCCGTTGAGCATTTCAATATAGAGGACGAGACATATGAAGATACGGATGATGGTGAAGACAACGATGCAGACAAAGCATTGATGTATCCGATAATTCAGATGATAATTTAGATGAATTTAATAATGATTGTAGGGAAGTTTCTTATCACACCGATGAATCCGATTGATTTTAATTTTTAATTTTAATCGAATCATTTATTATGTTTGAATTATTATGTTTATTAAATTTTTTTAATTGTGTGTGTTTAACTAATGATTCAAAATATTATAAGCAAATATTAATGTTACTTGCGGTATATTTGTATACTTGTATAATCTTTTTTTATAGATGGCAGACGTGGCACGATGTCATGGTGGGCTATTGTCGTGGTCCACCTGGTGGTGGTCCTCCCGATGAAGATCGATCGTGGTAGCCGCCATGACAGTGCGAGGTCAGTGATGACTCTAGCAGCGGTAGCGGTAGCGGTAGCGGAAGAGGTATGACGAATTTTTATACTATTATCTTTTAAAATGAAAATATATAATTGACATAGAATTTTTATACTATTATCAATTTGCAGGACAAGGCAAGCGTGGGAAGATCACACTTCAGGGTATGCGCAAGAGAAATCCCCAAGAAAATTTGCTCACAATTAAATTTGAGCAAGGTACGCATGGCACCTACAAACCTATAGGTGCCAATCAGGCAACATTTGCTTCACTAGTTGACACACTCGTTGACAAATTTCCTCAAAACTACAAGAGCTGGAGAAAGATACCTACAGAGTTGAATGCGACTATCTGGCCTGACTTACAGGTTAAGTTTTTGATAATTAAATTCAGTGATTAAATATATATACACTAAGCTATTTGTTTTCATAATTTGTAGATGTATTTTGATATGACTCCCTACGAAGGCTTGACGGCAGGCATTGAGAAATATGCTGCAAACCGGTATAAAGATCACAAATACTGGTTCAAGCAAAAGCTTTTTAGCAAAATAGGTGGGGAGGACAGGATTGATATTTCTGATGTTGTGCCACCTGATATGCAAGAATCTGAATGGAAAGACTATGTGGATTACTACACTTCTCCTGAAGTCAAGGCTCGGTCTGTAACCAACAAGTCCAACAAAGGGAAGCAGACGATCAAGGGACATGACGGCCGGACATCTCTAGCCCAGTGTCGTTATATGTTTGTAAGTTGTTTTAATCTAATATGTTTATAATTTTTTATATGTTTGTAAGTTACTTTTATATGATTATATAACTATTTAATGTGTTTACAGCGGGAAGAGAGTTCTGATGAACCTGGGAGTGCCATATTAGCATACCGCCGCTTCTATACAAATTCAAGCGGTAATTTCTATCAACCTGAACCTGCTGCACTATGTAAGTAATGTACACATCTTAAAATTTTATAAAAATAAAGTAATATATAACATCCCCATATATATAACAATGTTTATTGTTTTTTTAAACTATAAAGGAGCAAATGGTCGCGCTTCAACAACAACACCCTGAAATGTCAGAGAAGCAGATCATGCGACAGGTCTTAGGGGAGCGACCCGGGTGGGAACATGGCATCGGTCCAATACGGAGCGTGCTTTCACAACTCCCACCTCCACCTCATAGAACGGATCAGCGGATGTTCTCACAATCTTAGGTTGAGGAGATGATAGCAGCGAGACTGGTAAGTGAGCAAGAACAATAGCAGTCACAGATAATGGCTAATATGATAGCACAAATGCAAAGTCAAATCCAAACCCAAGTCCAGAGCGCGTTGAAGAGAAGTGATCATTCTCAACAAAGTGATGAAGATGAAGAAGAAGATGAAGGTGGCTCGTCATTGGATGTTCAGTTTGATGTTTGTTATGAATACTTTCAAATATTTTGAAACATTTGTTTGTATGACTTGTTAACTTTAGACAATATTTGGTTTATATGCTGTGCTTTGTATTTGCGAATGGTTTGATGGTTGTGATGGTATTAGTGATTTTGAACAACAGGTTAGGTACCGAGGAATATCTGGGTGGATTGCTGCAAATGTTGCAAAATATTAAAAAAAAGATGTTTTTTGCGGCGATAAATCGCCGTAAAAAACAATTTCACCAAAAATTGTTGCGGTGATTTATCGTCGTAAATAAAAAATTTGACCAAAATATTTGCGACAATATGTCGCCTCAAAAACTAATCGTTTCTTCGCAAAATGTTATCGCAAAAAGTTTTTTCTTCCGAATTTTCCTTTTTTTTAAAATCAGGTGCACCCCACAAAAGAATTCGTCGCAAAAAACTTTTTGCGACCACTTTATTACGGCGAATGAATAACGACGACAATTTCATCGCAAAAACTTTTTTGCGACGAAATGTTGGGCCTTTTGCGAGGAAACCCAGTTTCTTGTAGTGGTGGTGTCGTCACTTAGCTCACCACCCTCCTCTTCTCTGCATCACATAACCATTCACCAATGGTTAATTTAAAAAAAGGCATTTCACCTTTATAAAAACCATAATAACATTTATAAAATACCTCCCTATAAATTAGATCTTACTTTCTTTTTGTTATACTAGCCCAAGCACCATATCAAATATCACCCTCAGGCATCTGCGCGTCACAATTTAAAAAAAAGGCATTTCACCTTTATAAAAACCATAATAACATTTATAAAAGGTATCTAACCTATATAAGAAAATTTCCACTCCCCTCAAGTACCAATGTCGGATATAATCCCCCCCCCCCCCCTAGAAGACCAGCGTACTTGCTAGCACACTTACCCAACCCTGACCCAAATACCATTTGTAAAGGCCAAGCACCATACCAGGTCTTATGTGCTTTGGCAGCCAACACGCCCTCAAGTGCCCACCTCTTGCGGTTTTAAAACACGCCTAAGAAAGAAGGTATAAGGAAATTTTCTTTCCTCATCCCAACCAATGTGGGACGTAACATATATACTTAAATTTTCATATCCTTTCTCTTCTTATGGATCCAAACAATAGCACCCCCAAAGTCATTTATGTTATCCTTCGGTACCACCATAATTCCTACAATTTGATAACTTGTTTATTCAAACGTTGCTTCTGGGTGGAACCCATAATACTTTCCTATGCAAGTGATTCCCAACTTGATTACGTACCTAAGACCTGATTTGAATTTGTAAATGAAACTCAAATGCAACCATCATAACCGCTTAAGAGCTCTTGAAAAAGGTCAACTACTAGCACTAGCCTGACTCCCGCTCAACCTTAGGGCTTGGACTACAATTACAGAATAGCTTTTGACACGTGCTTAGATCGATATTTTGAGGATGCAAAAACCTAAAACTCACAAAGTTCACGCACGTTTTGGAATCGTATTATTTTGTCACTTTTAGAACATGATGGACCACGATCCTTATCGTATACACCATCAACTAAATTCAATGTGGAGGAACTGAAATGAAAGGAGTCAAGTTTACGGCATATGCTACAACCTATTTAATAAACAAAAATACAGTGCTAATGACAAATACGTCTTAGAAATTCACTCCGCCCCCCCCCTATTTTTTCATTCTTAGCGTTAAATTTTAGCCCGATAGTGTAAATTTTTGCCCCGGTAGTGTAAATTTTTATATAAATATCGAGTTCGCTCCCCTAAAAAAAATTAATTTCGCCCCCGCCCCCCTACGAAACAGTTCAAGCTCCGCCACTGCACAACACCCATCCAAAACGAATAAACGAAAACAACCAACATCATTGATTCTACCAGAAGAAAATATAAATAAATTAGTGACTAAACTAACTTTATGATGAGATATAAATAAAAATATACGAGTTGAGTGGAAAGACACTCCAAGATACAAGCTAGAGGGAAGACTTTAAAATCATAAGGATTAGCACTGATCATCTTTCCAGTTGAGCATTCAAGCTTTTAAAATTTTGAAGGAAAGGATTGTAAAGAATGGTCTTTAGTGATGCTTTATTTTTAATCTCAATTATGTAATATTTAAACGACCAAATAATCTAATGTTTTTTTTTTGTTATAAATGAAAAGTTTTGATTAATTTTATCTTTATTATATATATATTCTTTTAAGATAGAGGAAAGACTTGACACCATATACCCCTCCCAGACCCTGTTTTCAACGGGATACAATGGGTATGTTTGTTTGTTTGTTTATTTATTATATATATATAGCGGGGGGATCAAATGAAAAATTCTTTTTTTGTGAGAACTTTAATAACTAATATGAGCCATTAATTTTCAATGACAAAATGGTAGTTAACAAAAACATAATAAAAAATTATAAAACAAAAAATAACATATAAATAAAAAATAAAAAAACAAAAATGTTTCCATAGTTTTCCTCTTTCATAAAAAAATAAAAAAGAAAAAAATTCGCGTTTTTTCTAAAATTCGTTTCACACATGTGTAATACCAAATTTACACAGTGTAAATCCGGTATTACATATGTGTATAACCAGATTTACACATATGTAAATAACGCGTGTATGATTTTTTTTTAAAAAAGTATATTGATATGGTAGGCGTTAAAAAGATAAAAAAAACTGAGATTAATGGTGAATTGTTTTTTAAAAAATTAATGTCGTAAAAAAAAGTTATGAACGTTTTAAAAAAGGAGGAAACGGCATGTGACTTGCATGTGATAAGAAATGTGTGACTAATATTGGTTTCTAAGTTCTCATAAAAAATGTGTGACTAATATTGGTTTCTAAAGTTCTCATAAAAAATGGTTTTCAAGATGACCCAAACCAATATATATAGTAAGTAATTGTTTTAGTATTAATAAATATAATTTGTATTAGAAAAAAAATTTTGGAAGACGAAATATGATAATAACATAGTTTGAAAAATAGGGGTGAGAGACGGAGGATGATTCTTATATGACAATAATGTGACACACAAATGTTACGTCAGATCTAATAAACATCGAAATTTATCAAAATACATTAAAATGCCAAATCACTGGTATTGAGCTAATCCAAATTAAATACAGATTTATCTTCTAAAGAATTAAAGGTCAAGTTGAAGCAGCTCGACTTGTATTTTTATGTTGAGCCCCGAACTAATGGACGCTCAACCCTTTAGTCCTTTACTTTCAAAATCATGTGATTTATTATACAATTAACTCAACCATTTATGTGATGACCAAATGTTACTTCAAACCAACAATGTTTGCATAAGCCTTAAATTACAATTTTATAACGCAACTTACCTAGTTAGATCATCCCACCAAATATCAAATTTTCTACTTGTGTATAGAATACTTAAATCTGATCAATGGCCGGTAAACCTGACTTATTGACCTTCTAGCGTTAAAAACTATACAAAATACATTTAAACAAAAAAAATTATTAACAAAGAACTGCTTTAAGAAAAAAATGTAACACAATACACAATTTTTAGTTTGTATTGTGCAACAATTGGACCACGGTCTAGAGAATGGTGCAACCTTCACCATGACGAGGCGGTGGATACGATGGATAATATCCATATCCATATGCATAAGGAGTGTTACAATACATTATTGGAATCAATTTATCATCATCTTTGTCCTTAGGTTTCTTTGGTCCAACACTTACTATATTAGCAACCCATCGTTTCTTCCGCAAGCAAGTAGCAACACAAACCGGATCAACGTCACCAATCACCACTAACATCTCCTTTGGTAAATCCACCGACATCTGATCAACACCAGATAGTTTAGCAACAATCTTCATGACCTCTTTCCTACATTTTTGAGAGTGCATGTTTACTTTTATCTTTATCTCCTGCAATCATGCATGCATACAAATTAAAAATTAGAGGTAAAATGTGATATAGAAAATACGTTATGCGAGTATGCGACATGATAGTAAGATTACCTGAACCATTGGTGCTAGACTCTATAGTGAAGAAGATGATTGAATTTAGGATGATCTCAAATGGATGTTTAATTTATAGAACCACATCAGTTATCATACTTAAAAGAAAATTGAATATTTAATACTCAAAGACTTTTGACCTTTAAAATGTCACTTTCAAAAGAACTCCTTCACAAACTTTAATTTAATCGAAAAAGTTATGTCATCATTTTATTGAAAAATAAGTAGATGAATTACGGTTTTCGTCGGTCAATCGTCATAGTGTTCTGACCAAGTTCTACCATTATCTTGTTGATTTATTTATGATTTTTTGCAACTTGTATAGTTTATTTAATAGCTTGTCATTAAAGCAAGAAGAGTGAAAAATGCTTGGTGTTTAATTTGTAATACGAAAGCAAATAGAGTTTGTGAGAACATTCATAATGAAATCGCTAAAAAGATATAAGTGTGTTTCCTATTATATGAAATGGTTTTGAGTGGTTGTGAGTGAAAAAGAGAGAAAATACCATTGTTGATTTATATATTTAAATAATCACTGTTCAATCCCTATAATTTTTTAATATTTTTAAAATTGGTTGTGAGTGGAGGATAGAGAAAAAGATAATGATAAGGGTATAAAAATTATTATTTAATTGAAAATAAAAGAGAAAAAATAGTTATTTTTATTGTAATTATATAAATAAAGATGAGAAATCCACTGTGAATGCTCTGAGACGGAGTGAAATAATAATAATAATAATAATAATAATAATAATAATAATAATAATAATAATAATAATAATAATAACAATAACAATAACAATAACAATAACAATAACAATAATAATAATAATAATAATAATTATAATAATAATAATAATAATAATAATAATAATATAATAATAATAATAATAATAATAATAATAATAATAATAATAATAATAATAATAATGGAAATGTTCAAATACAAAATTGTAAGGCCCCGTTCCCGGAACGCTTACAGCTGGTCGATCATTGCACAAAACATACATTTTTATTTATCTTATATGAACATTGCAACGGAAACAATCCAAAATGATATCTCATTTCATCATAAAAACTTTTGCAAGATAATACATCCTTAATCAATTATAAAATATATATTGTTGCATTACATCACAAAAGCATTATATAAATGGGTGCTGTCCAAAAGAGCTGTGTAGCCGCCCCGTGCCATCCTCAGCAACCTTACCTGCCAACTGGAAACATATAAAAAGTCAGCGTTGCTGAGTGATTTCTAGTTTTATAAATAAAATACTTTACTTTCATTAAAACTTTTCTTTACTTTCATACGCGATCATACATCATACGTACACATAGATAATATCCTTATTATTTTCATCATTCATTATCTTTTACTTCTATCTACATCTTGTCAAACTTTACCCTATTCATGGCACGCAGCCATGATTACGGAGGTTGAGTGACAAGGATCCCGTTTCGTACGGTGTTATTATATTTCGTCCGTTCATTACTTTCATTCGTTCATTCTTTAATTTTCGTTCATTCATCGTACTTTCTTGTCATGCTTACTCTCTTATCATTACCTCTTTTCTTTCCATCAACCATAAACCTTACCCTTCTGTTTCGTGGCACTGGACCTAGGCCTATCATAGACCTTCTATAACGGTGCACCGCACCTCTTGGCCACAGTACCTAAGGTAAAGTTTAGGTGTACCATTGCCATATGCAATACCCTTCTGTTCCTGGTACTGGACCTAGGCCTACCATAGACCTTCTATAACAGTGCACCGCACCTCCTGGCCACAGTACCTAGGATATGCAGCAATGGTTCTATACAAATGGTCAATCAAAATGTCAAGCTTTACCTTCTTCGTGGCACACAACCACGATTACTGAGGTCGAAAGACAAGGATTTCATTTCGAGTCTGTTGCAACAACAAGGTCGCTCACCTCCTATATTTGCTTGCAAGCCTTTCTTACTCTCATTCTTTATTAATGCATGCATTTATTCATCATGTTCCTCATTCATTATCTTTCACTTTACGTTACATAATACTTTTGTTTCATTCTTTAACATAACACGTAAAGTCACGGGGAAGATAAACATACACTATAATAAGGAACATCGACATACACAGTAGCATCATCATAGAGGGCATCATCATACATACGCAACATACATCATGCATAAACATGCAACATCATCATGCCCAACATATCCTCTAAGACCTCAACAATCATCTTACTTGAACTTACGGGAACTTTCACGTCAAAACTTACATCCGCACTTTCCCTCGAAAGTCAGAGACTATTCTACGCTTTCTCTCGGGTACACTAGCCCTATCTGGGCGTATGGGCACCCTTCAGTCGCATGGCTTCCATGCTACTGAACATTATGCGAATGGACCAATATGGATGAACACCAATGCGGATGAATACCCAATCGTGCGAATGGACCTCATGCGGTTGAACACTATGCGAATGGACCTTATGCGAACGAACCTTATGTGAATGGACCTCATGAGGATGGACACTATGCGAATGGACCTCACGCGGATGGACTTAATGCGGATGAGTACTTGTGCGACTGGGCCCTCAGTCGCATGACTCCCCATGCGACTGGTGCTCCAGTCATGCGATTGAACTTCAGTCGTGCGAATGGACTCCAATCGCACTCCATTCGGCCGTATGGCCTTCAGTCGGTCGCCTAGCCCTAACTGATGCAGAATGAAGTTCATCCCGAACCCAATCTGCCATTTTCAACCTCCAAACTCATCCAAACCCATTCTAAGCCCAAATCAACCATCCTAAACCTTAGAAATGCATACCGCAACACCATTCAAGCACACACAAGCCCGGAAACAAACTCCAAACGCATCACACGCAAACACATACAAATGGGTCAAACACACACATATTCAAAAACGGGTTTACTATGTGTTCCAGCCCCAAATCAGTAGAAAACGAGTAAAATGGGAATCCTAGAACTCACACAAACTACAAGAAGAAGAAGAGCTTCGTTTTGACCCGCTACACGACGATTTTCGCGCTCGAATCCACCCGAATCAACCATTTTTCTCTCTTTTCTCCCTTTCTTCCTCTCCTCTCTTCCCTTGGCTGAAAATATGAGTGTGGGGAGAGGGTACGGGCTGCACTCTCCCTTCAAATATCTCCACTTACCCAACTTTCTCGCGTTGGCGAGTTTGGTCCCCCGACTTTGGACTTTATTTCTTTTTCTTCTTTCGCCGGCTTCAAAGAAAATATCCGGGTGTTACAAAAATCTACTAAAACTAAAAATTATAAGAAAGATTAAGATCTTGATACGTGTCATTTTAATCAAAATTAGGTTAGGGGCAAAATTGGTAATGTTCCTCCTTCTCAAGTTTCATATTTTTTGACATTCATAACTTTTACATACGATATTATATTTAAAAAAAATACACCATAAAACAAGCATCTTTTAATCTTTAAAATGCGTATACTGTTATTATAAACAAAACAAAAGTTTTTTATAACTAACTGTGTAATTTCGTTAGATTATTGTGTAATCTTCAAATTGATAAAGATTACACAATTATTTAATGATGAATACACAATGAGCTTTAAACATGAAAATTTTACATTTTTTATTGTGTTATTCGAAAATCATCATTTTAAAAAATACTATGCATAACACAATGGTCAACATTAGACACAATGAGTAACATAATGACCAGTACTAGATTCGATAATTAACAATAGACATAATGAGCTTTTTTGATGAGAATTATAAAATGACATGATCAGAATTACATAATAAACAGAAAAACATAAAAAATTATATTTTTAGTATTGGTTATTTTAGAATCATAATTTTAAAAAATACAATGCATAACACAATAGTCAACATTAGACACAATGGTTAACACAATGAGCAACACTAGACTCGATAATTATCAATAGACACAATGAGTTGATTGACGAGTATTAGATAATGATTTGATCAGCATTACACAATGAATTGGAAAAAAACTTATAAAAATTACATTTTAACATTGTGTTATTTAAAAATCAACATTTTAAAAAACACGGTTAATATTAGACACAATGGATAACATAATTATGAGCACTAGACTCGATGATTAGTAATAGACATAATGAGTTGCTTGATAAGAATTACACAATGACGTGATCAACATTACTCAATGAACTGAATACGTAAAAAATACATTTTAACATTGTGTTATTTAAAAATCATTATTTTTAAAAAAACATAATGCATAAGAAAATGGTTAATATTAACCACAATATTCTGATTAATATTACATAATGACCGGATATTACACGATGAGATGATGAATATTACACAATTAACCGATAAATATATCACAATGAGCTGACAAATATTACATAATGACCTGAAATTTCGTGAAAAAAAAACTTCGTTTATTATGCCTCAAAATCATTTTAGGGGCGTGGATGCGAGATGATAAAAAAATATTTGTTTCTATGGTGTAATTAAAAAAAATATTGTATGTAAAAATTATGAGCGTTTTAAAAAAAAGGTGAAACTTGAAAATCTGATTAAGATTAAAATACCATTGGCTTACCATTTAGAGTTTCAATTATTTACTATTATGCTATAAAATTTTCTTATCACTTGAATATAAGATTTAATAGATAATAATTATTCTCACCATTCTAAGTTTTTTCTAAATTATGAATTTAATACTTCGTCGGCATTTAAACATTCATTAATACATAGAATGACAGGCATAGGATGTTTTCCATAAATGTCAGAAGTTTTCAACATATCCGACGTTCAATTTACAAGTGAAGTTTGAGACAACCGGTAAACGTAATATTTGTTTTCTCTCAAATATTTAAAACATTGCAAATTTGATTTATTTTTAACGATGTCATAAACATCTTTTAATCACCATATAAATCACGAGTCTACATGTAAGAAAAACATACGAACTAGCTAGGGTGTCAGCTTGGGCTTTGGTTGATCCATACATGTATACATAAAAATACTCTTAAAATATTCGTCTTTTAACCCTTTTCACACCTTGAATCATCAATTATACATATATTATCGATCGTGCGTTGTTAACACTACCAAAATCGATTTTTCTGACCACCTCAATACGCCATAGAAACCCCAACCAGGCACTTGACCTATTATTAATACCTCACACATTGCAGTTGTTTCCAACGTCTTGGCCTCGTCTTATACGTTTTGTTTTATACAATTGATCAATCAACCAATGGTTTTTTCTTATGGTTTTTCTAGTCATGAACCTGTGGACCACTTGTAAGATCGTGGTTGCTTGTTGACTCGTGTTAATTGAAATATTGAATAGCAAGTGTTTAAGCAAGTTGTGAATAAAACTATAAAAGTAACACGTACGATTAATATATTATATATAAATCATGATCATAATTAAATTAGTCTAAACTTCGGTAATTGAAACTAATGAAATACGAATTTGTTAAATCGTCATTCATAAATCTGGTGCTTAGTTTTATATAGTTCGCGCTAGCTAGGGCTGTTCACGAGCCGAGCCGAACCGAAGACCGTTGCTCGTGCTTGGCTCGTTTCCAAACCGAAACGAGTCGATCGACTCGTTTACAATCGAACAGAAAATCGAACGAGCATTTTTCGAGCGTTAATTTTTCGAGCGAACGTCAGCGAGCGCAAACGAACAATTTATACAACCCAATTATTTTGTGTATCATACAATTTATACTGCAGAGAATAAGATTTAATAACTTAAAAATCAGACGCATTTCATTACATAATACTTTCATGGATGATAACACGTTGTGGCTGACGATGAAGCTAGCTAAGTCTGTAGCCAATAAGGCGAATAACATATTGCAGATAATAGTGATGGTGAGAGTGAGATGACCGAAAAAATATCTTTTAACGGCTTAGGATTTCACTTTTATATTAATTGTAGAATTCTTTATTAGGTTGATTGATCAAGTATGCATAAATATAATTATATATTTGTATATAATGAGTCAAATCTACTAGAGCACTACATATAAACTATATATACATATTAATTTGATCCAAACCGAACCGAGCGGACATTTGCTCGTGCTTGGCTCGTTTGCAAACCGATCCGAGCCGATCGGCTCGTTTACAACCGGGCAAAAATTCGAACGATCATTTTTCGAGCAAATTCCGAACGAACGTCGAGTGAACGTCAAGCGTTGAGCTGTTTGAACAGCCCTAGTTCGCGCGAGTAATTTAAGAAGTATTCAAAGATTTTGAGTTCTATAATTTGATAAATTCCTAAGTTTATTAATGCTTGTTTGTAATATTGTAATATGCAACTCTATATTTAAGTCGGTAAGAGCATTTACATAGAGACTTTATAATATTTGTTATCTTTAAAATATAAAAACATTAATAAAACTAACTCCATCTCATTTTTTTTAATAATTTCCCTAATTTATAAATTATAAAGATCGTATATATGAATTGAATTGTGGTTCTTATATTTATCAACTCATTATCTATCTCTTATAATTTTTGTGAGTACGTAATAAAAGATGAAAAATATTAAAAAAAATATAAAAACATTAATAAAACGAGATTGTAATAAAAGAATTTAAAAGTACTTTATTAAAAGATGAAAAATATTAAAAAAATGAAAATTATAAAAACCATAGTTTTTAAACATCAAGATTTTTATAAAAGATAATATCTTTTTCAACATAATTTTAATAATTATTTTATTAAATAGCATACTTATTTATATGTAATTTCACTAAAAAAAATTCACTCTTTTTTCGGAAACTTCTTAAACTTTTAATATGATGTTATTTTTTATATAAATTACATCACTAAATAGATCGTTTTAATATCTTTAAGTCAAGTATAGTCTTGTTATATATTTATTAATTGTTTTTAATGTTGTTTGTGAGTTTTACCACTATAACTCTAAATTATAGTGACGACATGACCTACTTTGAACTACTAATTGTGTTAATAGGTTATTGCAATAAACAGGGGTATGTATGTATGTATGTATGTATGTATGTATGTATGTATGTATGTATGTATGTATGTACGTATGTATGTATGTACGTATGTATGTATGTACGTATGTATGGTTGTACGTATGTATGGTGTACGTATGTATGGTGTACGTATGTATCTTGTACGTATGTATCTTGTACGTATGTATGTTGTACGTATGTATGTTGTACGTATGTATGTTGTACGTATGTATGTTGTACGTATGTATGTTGTACGTATGTATGTTGTACGTATGTATGTTGTACGTATGTATGTTGTACGTATGTATGTTGTACGTATGTATGTTGTACGTATGTATGTTGTACGTATGTATGTTGTACGTATGTATGTTGTACGTATGTATGTTGTACGTATGTATGTTGTACGTATGTATGTTGTACGTATGTATGTTGTACGTATGTATGTTGTACGTATGTATGTTGTACGTATGTATGTTGTACGTATGTATGTTGTACGTATGTATGTTGTACGTATGTATGTTGTACGTATGTATGTTGTACGTATGTATGTTGTACGTATGTATGTTGTACGTATGTATGTTGTACGTATGTATGTTGTACGTATGTATGTTGTACGTATGTATGTTGTACGTATGTATGTTGTACGTATGTATGTTGTACGTATGTATGTTGTACGTATGTATGTTGTACGTATGTATGTTGTACGTATGTATGTTGTACGTATGTATGTTGTACGTATGTATGTTGTACGTATGTATGTATGTACGTATGTATGTATGTACGTATGTATGTATGTACGTATGTATGTATGTACGTATGTATGTATGTACGTATGTATGTATGTATGTATGTATGTATGTATGTATGTATGTATGTATGTATGTATGTATGTATGTATGTATGTATGTATGTATGTATGTATCTATATGTGTGTGTATACGGAAAGGTAACTATACAAAGTGTATTTTACGTTCAAAATGTACAAAGTCACCTCGAACACGACACGTGTCTTCTAGGGAGAGGGACAACTTTCGTCAGGGCCACAATTACGCGTATAATGTACATAATTATGCAAGTTATATTTATTATTACACGCAATAAAAGTTAATCAACTTATAAAAATAGTTACGTAAGTTATATTTATATTTACGCAAGTTATTTTGATTACATAATTTATATTCGTAATTGTACATTTATTAACCAAGCAAGTTATATGCACACTATATAGATAAATTTTTAATATTGATTTTTTTTAAAACAAGTGTGAGTGAACATAGAAAGAATGCTCTCAAGATCGTGAATCCCATAGGCCATCTTTGTCTCGTACTCTCCTCTCTGATTCCTATGCGTTTAAGGTCCGTACAAGCTTCTTTTTGCATCAAAAAATATTTGTATTTTGCTTCAATTATTCGGATGACAACCTCAATTCTCCGTCTTCAAATCTGAAATTGAATTGGTGTGATTGATATTGGCTTCGCTAAATCAGTTTTGGAGGATAAGCCCTATGTAGTCAAAGCGATTTTCCCTCTTTTATCTCTGAGCTGCCACTAGTGAATCACCGCCACACCACCATAAGCGAAGCTTCTATGATTATGATTTATTAAATTTTGGATGCAAATTTTGATTAGATAGTATGTATATTTATAATTATGTTCTCTATTATGATCTCATCATGTCTTCATTATAGTTTTTATAATCCAACCATTTGATACTTTTTAAAAGCATCCCCTATTGTAACACCACAAAACTAAACCCGATTTCATTAAATCAGTATTTGGGGTTGATATGTATGATTAAATGTGTTCTATATATAGATCTCGTGATTTAAGATGCAAAGTTATCACCTTTATGCCCAGGGTTCATGTTTTTATCAACTTCATGACTTATGTACAAACCGTTGCAAGAACCCTAGATTATATTCTAAAAAAAGAACTATGAAACCCACGGTACATGTGCCCACCTGTTTGCCCACATTAATCTTATGTTATTAAGTAAAGATCAATGCAGATGAGTATAGTGTACTTGCATTTATTAATGCGGACGAGTCGCAGTTACCCACATTTTTTGCCCTCAGCCGCAATAGTTCCTTAGTTAGGCTAAGGGTAACAAAGGCGGATTGAAGATAGTTACTCGCATTTGTTGTCCTCAACCACATTGGTTCCTTAATTAGTCTAAGGGTAACAAATGCGGATAGGACATAGTTAACCACATTTATTGTCCTTAGCCCCATTGCTTCCTTAATTAGTCTAGGGGTAACAAATGCGGATAGAACACACTTACTCGCATTTGCTTCCAACCACATTAAGCCGATACGTAACCAAACTCAAAAGTTCATTCGCATTCACTCCAACGGTCCGCATTAGTTAAATCTACCCTTATTTGTGCAATCCACCCACATTAGCCCCATACTTGCCCAAGAAAGATTATTGTTATTTGCATTAACTATGGTCATCTGCATTGGCTTATAAACATATGCATTAGATAACTATTACCCGTATTCATTACACTTGTAATGTTTTTCACTTGTTTACCCTCAGTTCAAGTATAAGGGATTCATACCTAGTTATACCAATCTTTACTAAATTAAGACAAGTTTTTAAAAGGGGTGGCAATGTGATTACCCTTGTTACCCATTGGCAGTCTTTGTGCTAGCATCTTACTAGTTTACTATATATTAACAACTTATTAGCATGCTTTGTGCTAGCATCTTACTAGTCTGCTTTGTGCTAACAACTTATTGGCTTTCTTTGTCCTAGCATTTCACTAGCTTGCTTTGTGCTAGCATCTCACTGCCTTGCTTTTTGCTAGCATCTCACTTGTATGCTCTATGCTAACAACTTATTGGCTTGCTTTGTGCTAGCATCTCATTGCCTTGCTTTTTGATAGCATCTCACTTGTATGCTTTGTGCTAACAACTTATTGGCTTGCTTTATGCTAGCAATCACAGTAACTAGCTTAGTGCTAGTAATTCATGGTCTCACAAGACATGATCACTGTATGTCGCCCATGTTATGTAATCTATGATATGAATGATCTATGATATCTTTATTAATGAGAAAAGTTTTCCTCAATGATCATTCTTCAAGTTTTATGTGTTTATGACTTATGGTTCTAGAATTAACACTAGAACTCGGTATGCAATGTTGGCTTATATTATGCATGTCAGGTAAATCAAAGCTTGGTTGAGTTTGCTGATGCTTGCGCTTGAAGAGGCTCCCGGATCAGAGACTGGCATCCTATATAATGATGTTATATGAATATGAATATTAAACAATGACTTTCTATTGATGTAACGATGTAACTAATTATGACTTGGTTGTAACCAAATGTTTATGTTTCTGTTGCATTATAAATTATAATTTATAAATTATAAATTATAAAATTTTCAGTTTAATGATTATGGTTAATCCAATCAATAAATTCTCTCTCTGTTTCTCTCTCTCTGCTCCATCTCTTTCCTTGAACGGCTCCATCTCCGGTCACCACCACCGGCACCGGTCACCGGTCACCTCCAACGGCACCGGTCACCGTTCACCAGCACCACCACCACCACCGGTCACCTCCACCGGCACCGGTCACCGGTCACCAGCACCACCACCACCACCGGTAATCTTCGTAAGGTTTGACCCCTCTCTCTGCTCTCTCTCTCTCTAAACGTCTCTCTCTCCCTCTGCTCTCTGCTCCCTGCTCCCTCTCACTAACCCCCACCACCGCCGGTCACCACAACCATCACCGCAACAGCCGACCCACCCCCCACCCCCGCGGTCAGCCACCACCGTTGCATTCACCATCACCCAACCTACCTAGCCACCACTGCCACCACCGGCGACCCACAGCCCGTCACCGTCACCCACAGCCACCTTCACCGCTGTCCACCCCCACCTACCTAGCCACCACCGGCGACCCACAGCCACCTTCACCGCTGTCCACCCCCACCCACCTAGCCACCCACCGCCCCCAAAAGTGCCCACCCCCACCACCACCGGAGCCACCACAGCAGCTACCTCTTTTAACCCTACCTACCACCGCCTCCACCGGTCAGCGAAAACCCGGAACAGTACCAGAAGCATAATCGAAGATCCCTAAATTGGGTGTACATTGGGTGAGATCGTTCTATCTTGGGTTTGCATATCTGTTTTACTCGTCTTTCATTATATCTTTAATTATACCTTTAGTTTATATCTGTTAGTCTAGATTGTTTGGCTGGGTTAGGGTACCAGCATTCTGATTTTAAGTAGCTACTTGTTTGTGTAATTTGGTTTATTTTTGTTTCTGGATTGTCTAGATTGTTAGTCTAGTTGGTGGGTCCCTCGTGGGTTGGATCGCCTTTGATTGTGCTTTACTTGTACTGTGATTCCTTTTAAGGTGTTCTTCATGATTATTGGTTGTATTAGTGGACTCTATCTAGTATAATAGATAGCAGGAGCTTTTATGCTGCCCCGAGATCATGTTCGGTGACGAGAGGTGCGACTTCAGGAAAAAGGATTTTAGATTACGAGAAGCATCGTGGAATGTAGGAACTCTAACTAGTAAGTTACTAGAGTTGATTGATGTGCTGAAAAAACGTAAGGTCCAGATAGCGTGTCTTCAAGAGACTAGATGGCGGGGTGGGAAAGCAAAAGAATGCAATAGTTATAAACTATGGTATTCAGGGTCAGATGGAATAAAAAATGGTGCAGGTTTTCTAGTTGCTAAGGAACTTCAGGATAATGTAGTGGAGGTGAAAAGATATGATGATAGAATTATGCTGTTAAGAATGGTAATAGGGGATGAAGTAGTGGCGGTAGTTAGTGCGTATGCACCACATGTTGGACTAGGGGAAGCAGAAAGAAGGAAGTTCTGGGAGAGTTTAGATCACGCTATGGGTGACATACCTAGAGAAGAAAAAATATGCATAGGAGGAGATTTTAATGGACATATAGGTAAGGATAATGAGCACTTCGAGTTGGTGCATGGAGGCTTCGGGTATGGTCTTAGGAATGACGGTGGTAAGGAGCTTCTTGACTTTGCAGTAGCGCATGACCTACGCATTTTAAATTCGTTTTTTAAGAAAAGAGACTCATCTAATCACGTTTAGCAGCGGTGGGAGACACACACAAATAGACTATTTATTGATGAGGGGAGAGGATCGTAGCTCGTGGAAGGACTGTAAGGCAATCCCGGGACAGACAATTGTGTCGCAACATCACATGTTGGTGGCGGATATACGCGTGAAAAGACCAATTGTACAACAAAACAAGAGAGTTAGACCTACGATCAGATGGAGCCAGCTCAAAGACGAAAAGATTACCATTTTTAGAGATAAGGTCATACCACTGAATCAGACTGGGCCACAGGAAGACACAAATCAAAAGTGGGAGGCTATGGTAACTAGACTCATTCAAGCTGCGAAAGAAACTCTTGGAGTTACATCAAAGAGGACAGTCGGCCATAAGGAATCCTGGTGGTGGAATGAAAATGTACAGGAGAAGATAAGAATTAAACAACAAAGTTTTAGAGAGCTTATACGCTGTAACAATGAGGAAGAACGCGCAGAGCTAAAAAATAAATACAAGGAGGCAAAGCGAGAGGGGAAAAAATCGGTGTCAGAGGCAAAGAATACGTCGTATGAGACGATGTATAAACGATTAGAGACGAAAGAAGGAGAGCATGACATGTATAAGATAGCCAAGGCAAGAGAAAGTAGAAGACAAGACTTGAGAATGGTGAAGTTTATAAAGGCTGCGGATGGAAAGGTTTTGGTGAAGGACAAAGACATCAAGGTGAGATGGAAAACGTACTTCGAT
This sequence comes from Flaveria linearis, assembly GCA_024085815.1. Classification (NCBI taxonomy): domain Eukaryota; kingdom Viridiplantae; phylum Streptophyta; class Magnoliopsida; order Asterales; family Asteraceae; genus Flaveria; species Flaveria linearis. The sequence goes on from CM044001.1 coordinate 19,541,727, forward strand.
AACCTTTTCAACATAAGTAACCCAAATCAACAAACTGAGATAGATAAAACAACTCAAACAACGCAACAAAACAAATGCTATTGTAGAAGCATCACAATCGACGAAGTTACGAGAGCTATGAAGAAAATGGGAAGGGCTAAAGCGGTGGGGCCAGACAACATACCGATTGAAGTGTGGAAATGCCTAGGAAATGAGGGTCTCCAATGGCTAACATATTTATTCAACACTATCTTTAAGACAGGGAAGATGCCAGACCAGTGGAGAACCAGTGTTATAGTTCCCGTATATAAGAAAAAAGGAGATGTCCAATGTTGCGAAAACTATAGGGGAATAAAGCTATTGAGTCACACGATGAAATTATGGAAAGAGTTATTGACACGAGAATTAGACGGGAAACTCAGATAACGATAAACCAATTCGGATTTATGCCAGGACGCTCTACAACAGAAGCCATACATGTCATAAGGAGGATAATGGAGAAATATAGAGAAAAGAAAAGAGACCTCCATATGGTATTCATCGACCTAGAAAAGGCCTACGACAGTGTTCCGCGCCAACTCATTTGGGAAAGTCTACGACTTAGAAGGGTACCAGAGAGGTATATCAAAATAATCAAGGATATGTATGACGGAGCAAAAACGTGTGTGCGAGCACCAGTCGGAGACACAGACCCCTTTCCTGTAGAAGTAGGACTCCACCAAGGATCGGCACTGAGCCCATTTCTCTTCACAATAGTGTTGGATGAGATGACCAAGGCTATAAAACAACCAGTTTCGTGGTGCATGCTATTTGCGGATGATATTGTCTTAATATCAGAATCTAAAAGGGTGCTTAACGACAGGCTAGAATAGTGAAGAGCAGCAATAGAGAGCGGAGGTTTAAGGATAATTCGCTTTAAGACGGAGTACATGCATTGCAATTTTAGCGGTGACGGTGAAAAGGACACCCAAATCAGTGTCCAGGGTATGGCGGTCCTAAGAACAACTAGGTTTAAATACCTGGGCTCGTACTTACAGGACGACGGAGAGATACACAACAATGTAGCTCACCGTGTTCAAGCAGGATGGTGCAAGCGGAGAGCAGCATCAGGGATTCTATGTGATAAGAGGTTTCCAGCCAAACTAAAGGGAAAACTATACAGAGTGGCAGTTCGTTTAGCTATGTTATACGGAATAGACTGCTGGGCAATAAAGAAATCGCACGAGAAACAAATAGAGGTAGCGGAAATGAGAATGCTGAGGTGGATGTGTGGACACACAAGACTGGATCGGATAATAAATGAAGTGTTTCGACAGAAGTTAGAGGTGGCTTGTATCGCAGATAAAATACGAGAGGGAAGATTAAGATGGTGTGGGCATGTGAAGAGGAGACCTATGTCAGCACCCGTTAGAGCAGTAGAGAACATTTTCTTAGAGGGTAAGAGGTGTAGAGGGAGACCTAGGTTGACTTGGGACGAGTTAATCCAGCGAGATATGGGACATTTGCACCTCTCTGAGCGCATGATCGAGGATAGGAGCGAGTGGAGGCGTAGGATTAAAATTAAGGACTTTTAGTAGGATCTGTAGGTAGGAAGGGTAAGGTAGACTTGATGCGGTGCCTAAGGTGTACGCAGTCCACAACTGCCCTCTATAGGTGAAACGCGTCGCTTCTCTGATGTTTGCTATATCTTTTTCTTAATCTGTTGGTGATTTTAAGTGTATGTTGTGTGCTGTATGATATATTATTTGCTACCCTGCTTTCTTTATTGCTTTTGTTGATCAAGTCGGGGGTCTCTTTGGAAACGGTCTCTCTACCTACCCAGATAGAGGAAAGACTTGCCACTACCTACCTCCAGACCCTGCTCTGAGTGGGATATACTGGGTTTGTTTGTTTGTTTGTTTGTTTTAATGATTATGGTTATGTTCATAGAACCAATTAAGAGGTCACTAGGAAATTAGGCCTTACACCTATGGAACCGAACATAGTTTTGCTTTGACTTGAATTTATTTCGATCGTTTTTCGACCCAACCTACATTAAACCTATTTTGGCTAGTTATTTTGCAGTTTGACATTTTGCAGTTGCACTCTAAAGCTTAAATTGAAGTTAACTTATTTTGACATGATTATGCACTTTTAAGATTTCACCCTTTTGATGTTGCAAACTAGTTCGTTTGATCACAAAAGTTCATTTAATAATTTTCAGGTTGCATTTGGAAGTGGACATACTAACCATGGCTCTTTTGTTACACGTACTACTTCTATGCACAAATGATCATGTAAAAATTTTGTCTAGATAAGTAGTTTAGCAAGTAGGAATATGCTAATTTGATAAATTTTAGGTTTCATAAGAAAGCCAAAGGCATTTGCTATTCAGACGCCCTTTCAGGTGTTAAATGGAAGCCCTTTGATTTTTTTACGGCCCGTGAAGGGCCTTACGGCCCGTTAAACCTGTCAATTTTAAATTTTGCAGTTTTATTAGGTAACGGGCCATACGAGGGAGACCGTGAATCGTCGTACGGCCCATTAAGAGTACACTTCACGACCTGTGAGTTCATTCACAGTCCGTGAGTGAACTTATGAATAAGATTCGGTATATTATTTCCTCGGTTTGCGTGCATTTTTAAATTTGATAATGATGTGACGTGACATATTATTCCTTGAAAAACATAAAGAAATTATTTGATTTGATTTAAGATTGCGCATAAACGTTATATAAATGAACATTTATTAGTTATCTTATACGGTTAGTGAGAAACGAAATAGTTAAAATGTCTTCTCGCAGAGGGAATGGAAGACGTCATAATGAGTCATATTCAAACTCACGATATATTGTGAAAAGCATTGCCGATCCAATAGATAACCATAATTGGCAGAATGGGAGGAACAGGTCTGAAAATATTATTCAGTTTATACGTAACGGTAATGCCCAAACATGTAGAGTGTATTACATGGGTCATTCTGATATCTAGTTAGATTTTTGGCGTGAATTAGTAGGAACGTGTCTTTATATACAGATGTACGATTTTAAGTTTTTAATTGTAAATTTTATTTTATTTTTTAATTCTAACAATTAAAAAACTTGTTATTTTACAGCATGTTCGGGCGTGGACAAATAGACTCACAGTATGGAGATACGAAGAAATACGTAAAAGAGAAAAGATATCGGGTAGTCATCGTTGGACGATTCTCCCAGTTGAGTGGTTTAACTTAATATACTTGGGATCCGTTAAGGGTAACGAATATGGTGACGAGAGTGACTCTCTATACCCTACGTTATGGGAAGTTGATACGGTAATACTGTTTTCATGTTATACAATTAAAATCATCAACTTATAACTGTGAATTTTGTAGGTTTACGTACCAATCACTGATGAGGAAGAAAATTAGTATCTTTTTAAGATTTGTATGGAGTCACTACAAGTTCATATATACTCTCCATACGAATGCTGACCAAATACATGTGATTATTCATGGTGCATTCATCGTAATGCCCGTACCGTACGATTCTCGTACAATTCGAATCGTATTTGTTATATTTTCTAGCACGTATACAATATTGGCAGCACTCCGGACAAGAAGAAATCGAAGAACTAGTCGTGTTCGGTGAAACCGTGTGGCCTCCTAATGGGGTCATATTGGTCGAGATTCGGGAGTTGTAATTTGTATGTTATTGCGTAGGTTGGTTCAAAATAGATCTTTAGAGTGGCAAGATGTTAATTTACAGGATGCTTGCTTTAGATTTCGAAGATTTATGGTAGACGAACTGTATTCTAGACGTATAATGTAGAACAGTAATGAAATATTTTATTAAAACGTAAACATTTATTAGTACACTTCATTAAAAAAGATAAACGATTATTATCACACAATAATAAAACACATAATTTTTAATCTTCTTGATCTTTATAAAAGATCCAAGCCGCAACATGGTTAAAATGAAATTCCAAAGTTCTCCCGATATCGTTATTGAGCTGTTATCATAATATCCGTATCATTCCATAACGTATTTCGATTGTTGTAAATGTCTTTGTAGATCTGATGAAATGTCACGACCTTCCTTCTCAAGTCAAACCACTTGCTGCCAAGTTCACGAGTGGTGTGATATTATGCACGTTCGAGAATTTGATGAAAACGTGTTGAAACCCAGTTCCAAAATATTGAATTTGGTGCGATGGTCCCTGAATTTTCGATACAAGATCTTACTAAAGTCACATCCTCTTCATCCGTCCATGGATTTTGGTGCGGTGAAGGCAACGCGAAACTTGATGTAAAACTTATGGCACTCATGGTTTGAATATTCTGTAAATTTGTATGAAGTGATTGTATGAAGTGGTTGAATTTATAGAATTAGAAAAGTTTTTAACGACCCGTGAGATAGTCCATGAGCCGTAAGGAGCTAAACATACGGGCCGTGATTCTCTTAACGAGCCATGAAGTGTTAACATTTTTTTTAAATAAACAGTAACGGCTTCACGACCCATAAATTTGGAGGTTAACGACTCGTGAACTACTTCACAATCGTTACTGTTTATCATATATAGGTCCTAACATGCCATTTCTTCATTTACGCCCCCGTTACTTACATACGATCATCTCTGTCACGACACTCTGATTTTCTTCCGTTTTTAGACCTCTGACTCCTTACTACGGTACGTATTCAAATTTCATATTTCATTTTTGATTTTTATCATTTAAATATGTTAAAATTTGGATTAAAGATTGAAATAATATGAAATTTTTTGAGGTTACGGCTCGTGAAGGGTATTCACAGCCCGTAATCTTTTTCACATTCAAAAGGTTACAGGCCGTGAAGCTCATTCACGGCCGTAACCCCAGTACAATTTCAAAGGGTTACGGGCCGTGAACCAAGGTCACGAGGCGTGACATTTACATATTCAAAGGTTACGGGCCGTGAATCATGGTCACGGGCCATTTTCTTTTTTACTGTTCTTATGTTTTTGAATTTTTCTTTAGCAGATCATGCCGCCACGCAAGCGTTCACGCCCAGAGACTGAGCCCGAGGGTCAGGGTGACTTCCTGGGCCCACATCCCCATCTTCGCTTTCCACGAGAGACACTGCCACAGCTTAGGCTATGGAAGCTGACAGGACGGTCCTTGAAGGGGACCCGCGCCATTAAATGGGACATGCTGGCAGATATTGGAGATTTAGCACGTGCCCAGGAGATCATTGGTCTCAAGGGAGAGACGCCCTGGAGGTATATGTTTGATTTGGGCTCTAGGTGGGGCTACAGTGAGCTGACGTTAGAGTTTTTGTCCACTTTTATATTCACTCCTGTGACAGAGGATGATGACCCTCAGGTGCAAAGATCCGTTTTTTTTGCTGGGGGGCATGAGGTTTGAGTTCACCCTAGCTGAGTGGGCGGAGGCTTTTGGGTTTTACACTCAGGAGGAGATGCAGGATATGCGTTTTATTCTAACAAGATCCAGTCAAATACGGCTCCTTTGATAGGGTGGTGGCCGACGATATCTGACCAGCCGTGGGAGGGCGTCATTAGGGCGAGCTCCATTAGAGATCCATTGCATCGGTATCTGCACCGATGCATTGACGACACCATTGTCGGCCGAGACTAGAGTATGGAGCAGGTGTCGCTCTTTGATTTACTTTTTTGAGAGCATTGCTTTCACCCCAACGGGTGAATATTGCTCACTGCATGGCCAACTATTTCTTCCGTGTCATTTAGGGCAAGATAAAAACTATTTACATTAATTTCATAATAAATAATTATAATCTATTTTATTATATTATAATTTGATTGTTTTGCAGATGGATAGCCTCATTGTTTGTGGGTCTTACATCACCGTCATTGCCTCGCGCTACGAAGGACGCCCTTATTGCGAGGCAGATGACGGATGCGCCACCTAGGATTTTAGGGCGACAGACCGTCTTGGCCATAGGGATTGCCGCCAAGTTTGGCGACGACCTTCGATGGTCTACTGACAGTGGTCGGAGCATCTGGTAGCCTATGGCGGTCGCTGGTGCAGAGGAGGAGTAGTCGGAGCCGCAGCCGCAGCCGCACGCCAGAGCACAGGGCCCACCGCCAGTAGCGCCTGTGGTGAGGACTATCATTCGCCAGATTCCTCCGACGGGGGAGTTTATGGCCGAGTCACTCCATTTGGGGCGCGAAATGCACACAATGCTTGTATGGAGGGTGGATCTATGTTGCATGTGGGCTGCTCAGCATGGTATCGACCCAAAAATCAAGCTTCATCCAAAAAACATCAATGGCATCGGGCGAGATACATTGTCCTATAAAACAATAGATTAAATTAAATATACAAAAAGTTTTCATGATAAAATTGAACATGTAAAAGAACATCCACCTGTTTGAAAGTAATTGTTTAATTTATAAGCACACGGAAGACCACAGCTGGTAAAACGATGCAGCCACACAATTCTTTGGATGTCATTAGATGATGAATCTTGTTTATCGCACCAACTAAGAGATCTAAAGATGCAATAGAAACGTTACCTCGTAGCAATTGAAGCACTTTATGATTGTGCTGCACTATAAGCATAATTTTACTTGTGGTAAAACTTTCTTTTATAGCAATTTCCTGGGTAACTAAAATATTATTAATAAAGGAAATAAATCTATCCAGGTGCTATTGGTTGCTTTGAGATAACTTTTCAATAAAGAATGTTGGCTCTCAACTCGGTTCGTTGTGTGATGACCGAAGTTATAATTACTATTTATCCACGCTGACACAAATCTCTCTTTGTAGGGGTCCAACCAGTTATTTTTGAGGTACAACAATACTCCTATTTAAAATAAAATTACTTATTTTTATGTAAAAATATATATATATATTTAAGAAAATAACACTAGGAAACTTACTTGAATGTTTGGTCACCAATCTGCGATAAAGGCGGTCGTAATTATAAGCGTATATGTTCGTCGTGGCAGAGTTAATAAGTACCGACCACACATGCTCAAAAGCACCCCTCTTCATTTGAAAAACTCGGCTTGCAATGTTTAGCTATATTCTTCAAAATCTGACATCTGCAAAGTAATCGAACAGCATTCAGAAAAACTTCTTCTGACGCTTTCATCATAGCGAGGTCTCGATCGGTTAGTATAACACGGGGCACCATACACTTTTCTTCCAACATTTCTTTGAATTGCTCTAACACCCATCTGAAGTTGACCTCGCGCTCATAATCAATGAATGCGTGAGCAATAGAAAAAGATTTCAGGATAGATGTCACACCAACCATTTGAACAAACAGTATTTTATACAAGTTAGTTTTGTATATTGTATCTATTATCAACACAAGTGAGTAGGCACGCCATAAAGTGTGACATGTGGGATTTATAAAAAAACCCCGTCTACAGTATTTTTCGGTTCATCTATATGAGGGGTGTAAATATATTTATGTTATTGTAGTATAGAAAAAACCTACATTAGGGTTTCCCCAATTCTGGTTGTCTTTTTAATTTTTAACCGAACGTTATATATGGTTTGTAACCCAGACACGTTATTGGGATTTTGCTCCCTCAGCGTGCCTAGAATGTTTTTAGGATCAATATTTTGCTCGTTCAGATTCTTTACATTAGAAAGCTCCTTTTCGGTGAGCCTCATTGCGTATGCATGTCCTTCCAGGTGTTCAGCAGGTTCATGGTTATGAGTATCGTCCACAACAACTATTATCCACTGATCTCTCTTTATCTCATACTTACCTTGCAATTCACACTGACAGTTTATTTTTTTATGTCACTATTTCTAATAGTGGGTGCTCCCTTATATACACCACCCCGATCACATTTCAACCATATTTTAACCACCACACCATTCGAGTTTCTTTTTGAACGTTTGGTGACAATAACAAACCCATTTTCTCGCCCTACGTTACTTGCCCAATCAACTAATTCTTCACGAGATGAGAAAACCTACGAATTTTAATATTTATAATTAGTTATTAGTAAATGAAAGTAAAATTAAATATGATATATCTTATAACCTGATTGGTGTCATATAAACCTCTTTTACCGGAACCAAAACCATCATTATCACAGTTGCTATTGCCACTATTATCACCCTCGTCGTCTCCGCTGTCATCCCCGCCGTAATTCGACGCGTACTATCCTAAATAGTTTGAAGCACCCTTATCGTAATAACCGTAACCCTTGTCGGGGTAATAGTTAGATTCTGACCGGAATAAATAGTTGTTATCCCAGATAGACATCGTAACGTTATATCTTTCAAATTTATCGTAAAAATGATTTTATGAAATGAAATTTTAAACTAACGTTTATATAGTATTTTATATGGACTATTGCATCCTGTTATATAATTAACACGAATATCGAGTAATATTACGTCATATCAAATAATGTAATAAATACAAACTTACACGAAAATCGAGGAATAATATATCTTGTCAAATAATTAACATTAAAAAATAATGCCCGTGAAGGACTTTACGGGTGGTGAGCTAATAAAGTAACGGGCCGTGACTGAGCTAACGGGCTGTGACAGTGATAGACCGTAATAGGGCACAGGGCCGTTAATATTATGAATGGCTGATTTGATTAACCAACAGTACTTACGACCCGTGAAAGCCCTTACGGGCCGTTAGCAGGGCGTCCAGATATCATTCTGGGCGTCTCTTTAGTAGGCCCCATGCCAAATAGTCTTCATTAACATTATTCCCTTTGTTGACTTTTAGGTTGTCATGATAGAAGTTATTTAAAGGCAAAGCAGATGTTTGTTAACTATAATCAGGTCAGATTGCTACTTATGATTCTTAAAATGCAATATGGACCGGTTGATATAATTTCAGCCACAAGTAAATAGAGCATACTCATGTTTGGAGTTAGTCCTTACAAATATGGAACATTGTATGTAAGGCTAATATCAAGGTTTGTTTTTATGTAATTTTTACCAAGTGTTCCACAGTTTTATTTAATTCTATCATTTTTTTAGTCTAAGTTGACCGGATTATGTGCTTTTTCTTCACATGACTCGTGATCGGGTCCCTTTAAAATACACGATAGTATTGCCATGACAATAAAGTGAGCTTCATGGTGAATTCCATATTTTAGGGGTTGTTTGGCAACTTCTCGACCAGTAAATGCTGAACCCGTAAAAGTTTGACCGGGTAAGAGACTCTGAACCATTTAGTGTTGAACAAGTAACTGTCATTTGGTTGATTCTATAAATAATTATGCAGAATGACAAAACTATTTGTGTTGAATGAAATATATTAGTATGATTAGATGTCTTAATGATTATTCTAAATGATAAATAACTATAAAAAGAAAAATACAAATCATCATAGAAAATTCAAGTTACACATTAATGTTTCAGGAAGCTCTTAGTGAGTCAGACGACTTAATGGCTCGGTGCAAGGTTGCGGAAAAGAATATTATATAACTATAATGTTTAAGAATTATATAAGAGTGGTTAGAGTGGTGTATGTGAGGTTTTGGTTGATTCCAGATCAAGAATTTCATTTCCACACCCAAACGATAGTGTTGCTTCGCAAAATATCAGAAATCACTATCATATTTTGTTTATATCTATATTAATCCTAATAAATATAACTAGTGTTTCCACTAACGTGCATTGCACGTTCAATGGGTTAGGCTCAGAACACGTGACACCATCGATGATCCTTAAACGATGGCCACACCTATGCAACCCACACCGTTTCTAATGCATCATCACAACCATGTTAACACAATAACTAAAAGCACAACAATGGAAGGAAAACAGAGAACACAATCATCCAACTAATAAAAACCAACATCTCTATAAACTGATTAACGAAATAAATAATAGTAGTAATCATGGATCAAAGCAAAACCCAAAACATATTTAAGCCGTGTTTCAAATGGGGTAACCCTCATCATCATCAACATAATGAATAACCTAACAATTTATGTCTCAGATGAGGTAATGCTCATCATCATCGACATATCAGATCACCCGACGACACAGACCGTCGCCCGCCGACAGAGAAAATGGGTAATGGCAACTCCGGATAGCGATAGGCATGCTTTAAAGACTATCGCTCTAGAATAACATGCAAAACATCATAATAGAGCCAACCCCTCGTCAACCACTTAGAAAGAGGACCTAAGGCATCAAATACTTGTAAATAAAGTTGCAAACATTGTGCATGCATCAACAGGTTGTATATCATACTTTACAGATGGAACACCACTAATCTTTCAGTTTGCAAAGCAACAACGGGTCATATATAGGATGAAGATGCGGTACGAAGGCGACAACACCGCCTTAGTAGAAGCGGTGGAAAAAGTACCACCGAAACCCCTTCTTGGAAAAATCACCACTAAAACCTCCTCTCTAGAATACAACGGATATCAAAGAATGCATGTGATAGCTGTTGGGTTTGTTAGAACATAAAATCATAGTTTAACCGTTTAAACTTTCAGAAAACGCAGCGGAATTACAACTTTATAAACCCTTTTATAAACTGAAAAATATGTTCATTAGATGACCATATTAATGTATAAAACAAACCCAAAGAACAAAGGATCATTTATGTGAATATGCAAGCTATGAACATATGTAAACGCACATAAAATCACAGCTTCAGTGAGCTGTGAAGTACCTTACTGCAGCAGCATAATTCAATCAAAATAAGATGTTTGATGAAGATGGAGATGCCCAAAATGTAGCCAAGACTTCAAGGATAGAAGTCCTCAAGCTAGTATACCCCAAGCTCCTTGCAAACACACCATCTTGTTAGGTAGATTATCACCAAAACAACACAAGAACACTTGAAGAAAACCCTCTTATGCTGCTGGTCAAAACCGTAGGCTAGAGAGAGATATGAGAGTGTTTTTCTTGTTGTTAGTTGCATACATGAATGAGATTCATGATCATGGAATGCAAGAACCTTTCTTGTCATTATAACACACCAAGAACAACATGAAATCAGCTAGAAAATTCAGCTCTAATCCTCTCAAATGCTGCTGCCTATTCCGTAATAGAGAGAGAGAGGAGGAGCTATTGAGAGCTGAAAATTGGTCTTGTCTTGCATGTGTTTCAAAATGAGAATAAGAGCCTTTTGTATACTAGTTGGTAGTGGTAGACATAAGGATGCATGTGTGTCTTTCTCCAAGAGAATATAGTTAGTGGATTGAGCTAGTGGAAGACAATGGCATGTGTGTTCTTTTATCAAGAGAATCACACTACACATGCACATGCATGCTATGGACGGTTCCAAGGGCCAAAAAATGAATTCCATTCTCTTTTATTAGTATTTGGTATTTATAAAATAGGTGGGTATATTTTATAAATGTCAAATACTAACACACACATATATTGTCTAGCCTTGTAACTAGTTTATACAATTAACCATTTAATTGTATAAGTAGTATACTCTCATTATTATTTGGTGTTATACAACTAATTTAAATAACACTTCAAATAATATCATTGAACAAAATATCCTAATAAATTGTTCCATCTCATATGCAACTTATTTAGAAAACCCATTTTCTAAATTTGGTGTAAATATTTAATTGCATGATCATATCATCAATTAAATATTAATTGGTGTTTGCTAAGCTTGTTATTGGGTATAACCCGACTTGGATCATAACGTACTAACCACATCAATATTCTAAGTGTCTTGGGCACATAGAATCCTACAATCTCCCACTTGCCCAAGATTCATAGAAGATTGATGCAAGCAGTAAATAACGCCTAACAACGGTTTACTACCCTTAATACGCATGACTTATGGCCATTCAATAACATCATCCCATTCAAGTACCTTACTTGAAATGATTTAGGTGAATCAATCATCTATCCTTTTGTTACAGATGTCATGTTAAATCCAAGGACACAGAATGATCATTCCTTGTTGATTTAACTTAATCAGGCCTTAGACATCATACTCTCAACGAATAAGAGGAACAAATCCCATCTTGACCACATACGTTTCTCACAATCACCTTATGTCATACCTGAACATAGCCTTATGTACTGACAATTATTTCATATCAGTGAAGAACTAGCTCAAGGTATAAAACTTGGTGAATATAAAAACCCAATATGTGTCTCAGGTCGGAGGATACCAAATGATATTCGCCTTTACTCAAATTTACTTATGATCAATCGATAAGATTCCATGTAGTAAAATTTGAGATGCGGGTTAGTCCAATATTTGTATCCCACAAATATCTATGAACCTTGGTAGCAACCCATTGCTCTATATTTATCCTTATGAATATCAACCAATCCAAGTTCATAATAGTCTTACCCTCATACTTGTTCCCACAAGTATGAACGACTACAGACATTTAGAGTAAATAATTTACTCATGGATTAAACATGCTAAATTGGAACATTAACTGAGACATTATAACCAAATAATTTTATTCAAATAATAAAGAGTTCCACATATTCAAATACAATCACTAGAATATCGAAGTCCTAAGGCACAAGCATGACTTTCATGCTTTGCCCTTTCAAGGAGCTTCGTGAGTGGATCCGCAATGTTTTGATCAAAGCGAACTTTGCGAATACATATCTTTCCCTTTTCAACTTCATCCCTTATGTAGTTGAATCTCCGCTCATTGTGCCTAATCTTTTCATGTGCACGGGGTTCCTTGATTTGAACAATCGCACCCTCGTCATCACAAAGATTTCTAAGGAGTCTTGAATGGTAGAGACCATCCTTAGATTGGTGATAAACCTTTTTATCCATGCAGCTTCCCATGCTGCTAATGAGGCGGCTATGTATTCGAATTCTGTAGTGGACAACGCTACCCTATTCATAATGGAGACGTACCCGATTGTGATCGAGAATCATCTCGATCAGTTTGGAAACTAGCATTCGTGTAACCCTTTACAACTAGTTCCTCTTCATCAGATCCGTATAAAACATATCCTTAGTCCTCCTAAGGTATTCCAATATACTTTCAACAGCCATCCAATGGGTGTTACATGGATTTTGCTGATATCTACTTGTCATGCTTAACGCGCATGACATGTCCAGTCTAGTGCGTATCATCGCATATATGATGGATCATATAGCAGACGCATATGGGATGTCCCTCATATAGTCTTGCTCATCCTTTGAGCTTGGACATTGAGATGCACTCAATATTGTCCCTTTTGAATAGGTATCATACCTTTCTTAGAGTTTTCCATCTTGAACCTTTTCAAGATTCTATCAATATATGCACTTTGGTTTAGACCTATCAACCGCCTCGATCTATCCCTATAGATCTTTATTCCCAAAATATAGGCGGCTTCACCGAGATCTTTTATGGAAAAACAATTTTCCAAGCCAGGTTTTAACACCTTCCATGGTTGGAATGTCCTTTCCATATAGTATTATGTCATCAACATACAATACTAGGAATATGATTACACTCCCACTAGCCTTTTTATACACACAAGCCTTGTCAGTGTCCAAGTTTCCATGCATATTTTGTTTTCTTCTCGAAAACCCACTTGCATCCAACCGGTTTGGAGTTAAGTGGAGGGTCAACCAATTCCTAAACTTGGTTGTCATACATGGATTGCATCTCTACGTTCATGGCTTCCAGCCATTTGTCACAATCCGAATTGGACATAGCATTATGGTATGTAGTTGGCTCATCGGAGTCAATCTCATAGCATCCATCCATGAAAAATCCATATATTTCAGGTGGAATGCTAACTCTACCAGATCTATGAACGTTTTGTGTGTATTGATCAACCTCTTGATCATTATCAACAACCTCTTGTTGACAGCTAGTGTCAACCAAATGTGTATCGGCTTGTGGATCTTGATCCTCATCAAATTCCACTGTTCTATGCGTCATTCCTTCCATAAGGAACTTGGCTTCCAAGAACTATGCCTTTTGAGCAATAAATACCTTTTGCTTTGTTGGATCAAAGAAGTAGTATCCTATACAGTCCTTTTGGATATCCAACAAATATACACTTAGTGAATCGACTTTCAGTTAGTTTGGGTGTTAAGCTTAACATAAGCTTCATAACCCATACTTTTAAATATGATGGCGATGGAACTATTCCATTTCATATTTCAAAAGGCGTCGAATCCACTTTCTTGGTTTAGGCCATATTCAAAATACGAGCCTTGGAGAGTAGTGCGAAACCCCAAAATTATAGAGGTAGTGAGCTTATAGGCATCATAGGTCGAACCATATCCAATAGGGTTCGATCTCCTTTCAGACACATTATTATGTTATGGTGTTCTGTGAGGAGTAAGTTGTGAGACAATCTTACAACTTCCTAGATGATCCCCAAAAGTCTCACTTAGGTATTCACCTTCTCTATCTAAACGGAGAACTTTGGTAGTTCTATCGAGTTGATTTTCTACTTCATTCTTGAAGTTTTTGAACATTTCAAATTCTTCATGTTTATGTGCCATCAAGTACACATAACCATAGCGACTATAATCGTCGGTTAAGGTAATGAAGTAAGTTTCACCATACCTTGTCATTGTCTTAAAAGGACCACTTACGTCCAAATGTATGATTCCTAATAAGTCTTTTTGCCCTCTCATTAGTACCACTAAAGGGCGTGTTGGTCATCTTACCTTGTAAACAAGATTCACACTTATCAAATGAACAATTTTCATTTGTTTTCAAAAGACTATTCTTTTAAAGTGTTCAAATCCGATTCTTGTTTATGTAACTAAGATGACAATGACAAGAATAAGAGTCACTTAAACCATTTTAAGTCTCTTGGTGTATGATAGGTATAATGTGTTATTATAGGACGAATCATCATGAACCAATTCATAAACATCATTAGAAGGCATAGCCTTGAAATAATATACATCATCCATATAAACATAAATACCATCATTTACTAACTTTAAATCATAACCATATCATTTTGAAAGGGAAACTTAAATCATGTTCCTAGTCAAACTAGGAGCATATAACATGTTTTGAAGAACAACTTCCAAACCTTTTGAAAGTTTCAAAACATAGTCTCCTTTCTTAAAGTGCTTATTTCTTTTGAACCCTTGCAACAGATTGCAATAGTGAGTTCCACATGTGGTATCCAATTACCCATGTGCTTTGAGGAAATAACATTTAAGTCAATATAGATTATGAAAGTTGTGCTTGAGGTTTGCCCAGCATCCCTCTTATTTCTCAACTCATTGAGATAGGTTGGACAATTCCCTTTCAAATGACCTATCTCACCATACTCAAAGCATGGATCGTTTTCGGTTACCTTAGGCCTCATAAGCATAGGTTTTGGAGGTTCCGCTTTGATCTTCCCTTCCCCTTTGCCTTTGACATGCCCTCCTCCTTTGGCAACATTTGCCTTGGGATCGGGAATGGCCTCAACATCGTCGGGGTCGGGTTGGTTAGGAATAGGATCGTCAAGGACATTTGCCTTTGCTCTTGCTTGAGAACAATTCTTAAGTTTCGAGACTAGTCCATAAGATTATTATGGTTCAGACGATCCCTCTCTAAAATAGTTCTCAGTGATAGGATATGGACGGTCGGGGTGGTAGCATTATTGTTTGCGGTCATTCTATAAATTTTACAAAGTTCTTTTAGTATTTCTGAAAAATTTCATTTTAATTATTAATACCCTTTATGTCTCATAGACAATTAATAATTAAAATCTAGAATCCAACGTTACATTCAAATAATGGTTAGGTGACCTTTATCCCATTATTCAAATTAACAAGGTAGTCAACATTTGACAATTGCAACCTTTTGCAACTTCTAGCGGTATGGGATCGACTTTAAACATCATATGTAAAGTCGGCATGTTAATCCCATCAACACCATTTGGAAACCATATTTTAGGTGATCCATTCAACATGGTTTGCAAATCAAGTTACCCTACTTGCACACACATGTGAGTTTACCAACACAAGTGGTTAGGTGACCTTTATCCCACCAATGTGGTATTCCCACCTTAAGTCATAAGTTCCCTCAAAATGGTTAGGTGACCTTTATCCCATTAAGAGTTTCCAAATGACTTAAGTGTTGTGCAAAAGGACGGTGTTAAACTTGTTTGAAAAGGGATTTTTAGTTTTCATTAATTCTAGTTTTGAAAACTCTATGTACCTTGTATTTGCATGCTTTCAAATACAAGGTATCCTATGGTTCATTTTTAATAAAACCTCTTTTATTAAATCATCAATCCTTTTAATAACTTCTTATTAATTACTTAATGATTAAGAACCATAGATGCAAGGTATCTTATGGTTTATTTTAATAAAACCTCTTTTATTAAATCATTAATCCTTTTAATAACCTCTTATTAATTACTTAATGATTAAGAAACCATAAATTTCCAGCTTGTTAAGTTTGCTAATGAGTTTGTTATGCATATCCAAATATCAAACAACAATCATACAACAAACAACCAAACAAGCATAATATAAATAACCACAATGTGCATAACCATAGCTACTATTGTGACCACACTTGTTTGCCATTACAAGTGTGATCATTTGGTCTTTCCTAAGGGTTGAATACAACACAAAATAGAGGTCTTCTTAGACTCCCACTTGAACTTGCATCCATATGCTTCAAGTCCCTTTTTTTGTGTCTTTGATGTCCATCTTTGGGTCTTCATTTTGTGCATCTTCCTTTTACAAAAATTATATCCTAATACATTTTTCTAATAAAAGAAATGCACCTAATCTATTTATTACATAACCAAATGAATAAATAATTACAACCCAAATAATAAACATAAATATTACAACCCAATTGAATGAATTAAAACAACCATTAAAACCATCCAAATCACACAAGGCCTTAAGCTAGGTTATGCACTTTAACAACCAATGATCATATCATTTAATCATATAATGAAACCCCACTTAAAACCACCAAATTTCAGCCAACATAAACTGAAATTTTTGGTTTTAAATATTGTCTAAACAATCAACATTTTATCAACATGTATTTCTTTCAAGATTTCATCACAAGCATGTATGATATAATCTTGAAAGTTGGGGATTCATCAAAACAGAAATGTAGCAGCCCATAATCAGCATATTATGAGTTTAAAATCATCCTCTAAAACTAATTTTTAAAGGACAAGAACAAGCAAGCTATCCACATAACCGGCTCTTGATGCCATTGTTGGGTTTGTTAGAACATAAAATCATAGTTTAACCGTTTAAACTTTCAGAAAACGCAGCGGAATTACAACTTTATAAACCCTTTTATAAACTGAAAAATATGTTCATTAGATGACCATATTAATGTATAAAACAAACCCAAAGAACAAAGGATCATTTATGTGAATATGCAAGCTATGAACATATGTAAACGCACATAAAATCACAGCTTCAGTGAGCTGTGAAGTACCTTACTGCAGCAGCATAATTCAATCAAAATAAGATGTTTGATGAAGATGGAGATGCCCAAAATGTAGCCAAGACTTCAAGGATAGAAGTCCTCAAGCTAGTATACCCCAAGCTCCTTGCAAACACACCATCTTGTTAGGTAGATTATCACCAAAACAACACAAGAACACTTGAAGAAAACCCTCTTATGCTGCTGGTCAAAACCGTAGGCTAGAGAGAGATATGAGAGTGTTTTTCTTGTTGTTAGTTGCATACATGAATGAGATTCATGATCATGGAATGCAAGAACCTTTCTTGTCATTATAACACACCAAGAACAACATGAAATCAGCTAGAAAATTCAGCTCTAATCCTCTCAAATGCTGCTGCCTATTCCGTAATAGAGAGAGAGAGGAGGAGCTATTGAGAGCTGAAAATTGGTCTTGTCTTGCATGTGTTTCAAAATGAGAATGAGAGCCTTTTGTATACTAGTTGGTAGTGGTAGACATAAGGATGCATGTGTGTCTTTCTCCAAGAGAATATAGTTAGTGGATTGAGCTAGTGGAAGACAATGGCATGTGTGTTCTTTTATCAAGAGAATCACACTACACATGCACATGCATGCTATGGACGGTTCCAAGGGCCAAAAAATGAATTCCATTCTCTTTTATTAGTATTTGGTATTTATAAAATAGGTGGGTATATTTTATAAATGTCAAATACTAACACACACATATATTGTCTAGCCTTGTAACTAGTTTATACAATTAACCATTTAATTGTATAAGTAGTATACTCTCATTATTATTTGGTGTTATACAACTAATTTAAATAACACTTCAAATAATATCATTGAACAAAATATCCTAATAAATTGTTCCATCTCATATGCAACTTATTTAGAAAACCCATTTTCTAAATTTGGTGTAAATATTTAATTGCATGATCATATCATCAATTAAATATTAATTGGTGTTTGCTAAGCTTGTTATTGGGTATAACCCGACTTGGATCATAACGTACTAACCACATCAATATTCTAAGTGTCTTGGGCACATAGAATCCTACAATAGCATGGCGGTGGCTCCACCTAAACTGGTGGTATAAGCAATGGAAAAACCACTACCGAAACCCCCTTATCTGCAAAACCACAACCAAAACCCCCTTCTAGGCAAAACCAGAATCAAAATCCCTCCTCTCTCTATAAAATACAACTGGTGTATGAGGAATCAAGTGGTAGTAAGGTGGCAGCTCCGCCACAAGTCCGGTGGCAAATATGGCGGCGAACCACCACCAAAACCCCCACTCTCTCTCTTGGAAAGACATAAATGGTATCGAAGAAAACCCAAACGCACTTAAGAAAGGATCATGAAACATTAATCAGTTGTACATAAAGCTGGAAATACAGTGGGTGCATAAACAGGTTGTACAACATGCTTTACATATGAAACACTACTATTCATTCTAACTGGTATAAGAGTAATCAGGTGGTAGCAAGGTGGCGGCTCTGCCACAAGTCCGATGGAACATATGGCGACGAACCAACAACGAACCCCCACACTTCTCTCTAGGAAATACACAGATGGTATCAAAGAAAACTCAAACACACTTAAAAGGGGACCCAGAAGCATCAATCACTTGTAGATAAAGCTGTAAATACTGTGCGTGCATAAACAGATTGTACAACTGTAACACCCGGATATTTTCTTTGAAGCCGATGAAAGAAGAAAAAGAAATAAAGTCTAAAGTCGGGGGACCAAACTCGCCAACGCAAGAAAGTTAAGTAAGTAGGGATATTTGAAGGGAGAGGGCATCCCTTACCCTCTCCCCACATCCATAAACATCAGCCATAAAGAGGAAGAAGAGAGAAAAGGGAGAAGAGAAGAAGAAAGCCTGGTTCGAGCGGGTTAGAGTGTACAAAATCGTCGTGTAGCGGGTCTAGACGAAGCTCTTCTTCTTGTAGTTTGTGTGAGTTCTAGGACCCCTATATTACTCGTTTTCAACTGATTTGGGGCTGGAACACATAGTAAACTTGTTCTTGTATGTGTGTGTGTTTGACCCATTTAGGGTGTGTTTGCGTGTGATGCGTTTGGAGTATGCTTTCGGGCTTGTGTGCTTGAATGGTGTTGTAGGATGCATTCCTAAGGTTTAGGATGGTTGATTTGGGCTTAGAATGGGTTTGGATGAGATTGGAGGTCGAAAATGGCAGATTGGGTTCGGGATGAACTCCATTCTGCATCAGTTAGGGCTAGGTGACCGACTGGAGGCCATATGGCCGATTGAAGTGCGATTGGAGTTCATTCTCCCGACTGAGGTTCATTCGCACGAATGGAGCGCTAGTCGCATGGGGAGTCATGTGACTGAAGGTCCATTCACATAGGTGCTCATTCGCATAGTGTTCATCCGTATGAGGTACATTCGCATAAGTGCTCAATCGTTTAGTGTTCATCCGCATGAGGTCCATTCGCACGACTAGGTGTTCATCCGTATTGGTGTTCATACGCATTGGTCCATTCGCATGATGTTCAGTCGCATGGAGGCCGTGCGACTGAAGGGTGCCCATATGCCCAAATAGGGTTGTTGTACCCGAGGAGGAGCATAGTTTAATTACTGACTTTCGGGGGAAAGTGCAGATGTAAGTTTTGACGTGGAGGCTCCCATAGGTACATGTATGATGAACATAGATGTCTTAGAGGGTAGATTGGGCATGATGATGTTGCATGTTTAGGCATGATTTATGTTATGTATGTATGATGATGCTACTGTGTATGATGATGTTCTTCATTATGATGTATGTTTATCTTTCCCGTGGCTTTACGTGTTATGTTAATGAATGAAACGAAAATATTATGTAGCGTAAAGTGAAAGATAATGAAAGAGGAACATGATGAATGAATGCATGCATTAATAATGAATGAGAGTAAGAAAGGCTTGCAAGCGAATATAGGAGGTGAGCGACCTTGTTGATGCAATAGACTCGAAAAGGAATCCTTGTCTTTCGACCTCAATAATCGTGGTTGTGTGCCATGAAGAGGGTAAAGCTTGACACTGTGATTGACCATTTGTATAGAACCATTGCTGCATATCCTAGGTACTGTGGCCAGGAGGTGCGGTGCGCCGTTATAGAAGGTCTATTATAGGCCTAGGTCCAGTACCAGGAACAGAAGGGTATTTCATATGGCAATGGTACACCTAAACTTTACCTTAGGTACTTTGGCAGGAGGTGCGGTGCACCGTTATAGAAGGTCTATAATAGGCCTAGGCCCAGTACCATGGACAGAAGGGTAAGGTTTATGGTTGATGTAATGGAAAGAGGTAATGATGAAAGAGTAAGATTGACAAGATAGTATGATGAATGAACGAAAGATAAGAGTAAATGAATGAAAGTAATGGATGAAGAAGATAATAATGACATTATCTATGTGTACGTATTATGTATGATTGCATGACAGTAAAGAATGGTTTTAATGAAAGAAAAGTATTTATTTATAAAACTAGAACTCACTCAGCAACACTGACTTTTTATGTGTTTCCAGTTGGCAGGTAAGGTTGCTGAGGCTGGCACAGGGCGGCTACTCGGCTTATTTTGGATGGCATCTTTTGTATAATGTTTTTGCACTGTAATACGAACAAACGCTGTTTTGTAATGAATGTTGTATTAACTTGCAAAAGCATTTATATTGAAATGAAAAATTATTCCACTGATTCCGCTGCAATGTTTATTAAAGTTAATGAAATTATATGTTTTAAGAGCGATGAATGGCCGTCTCGGGAACGGGGCCTTACAAGTTAGTATCAGAGCCAAATTTTAAGTGAAATGGGTAAACTTTCAAAATAAACCTTAACTTAAACTGAGAATGGGACAGAAAGGGAAGGGATGCCAATGTGAGTAGCTGTGTGCCATCAGGTATTTTCGTAATGTTAACCGGTATTATGTGCGCAGGGTATGTGATTATGTGTGGTATGTAGATTGAAATACTGACGTAGTCAGGACAGGCAATGCTTGGGGTATGAAGAGTAAAGTAAGTGGCTAATCACAACTGGCCACTATAATTAGGGACTTACTATACTTGTCATAACTGAGCTGTTCCCTTGAATGACCGTGTTGGTGTTTGAATCTTTCAGTGTGTGTTAGAGGATGGCCGGTAATAGATCTTCTAAAGCTTCGAGGGGTGGAGGTCATGGTGGGCCTGGTGCTGAACCACGGCCCAAAAGAGGAAGACCTAGGTGGAAAAGGTGGTTCATGAAGAACCTGAGACCCCTCATCTGGAGGGTGTTGATGAGAGTGCCAATCTGAGAGCCTTGGTAAAGGAGGCTGTCGTAGAAGAAGTCCATCAGGTCATGCAGATGATCCTACCGTCCGTGGTGACCGAAGTGATTAAGGCTGTAAGGGAAGGAGAACGGAAAGAGAGGAATAGGTCCTCGGGAGGACGGGAGCAACCGGAGCCTGAAACGGTTCCTTCTGATGATGAAGAAGAGGAAGTAGAGGAGCCTGCGTTGGAGGCGGCACGAGGCTGTAACTATGGGGCGTTTCAACTATGCAAGCCTCCTACTTTTGATGGTAACGACACTACTGCTGCTGCTCAACAGTGGGTGAGAGAAATGGAAGTTGTTTTGAACATCAGCGAGTGCCAGGAGGATCAGAAAGTAAAGTTTGCTTCTTACTCTTTCGTGGACTCGGCTTTGTGTTGGTGGGAAAATATAGTCCAACCCGAGGGTAGTCGGGCGATTAGGAGAATGAGATGGTCGGAGCTGAAGAAGTTAGTTATTAAGGAGTTCTGTCCTCATCAGGAAATGGACAAGGTTGAGAGGGAGTTCCTGCAACTGGAGGCGGGAACCATGACACATCAGCAGTACACCACAAAGTTCAACGAGATGGCACGTCTGGTGCCGGATCAGGTGACGCCTCTGTGACGGAATATTAAGAGATACATTCAGGGTTTGCGAGTGGATATTCGCAGGCATATGATCGCTGACCGACCGAGCACGTTTAGGTCGGCGGTGGATTTGACAGGGAGGCTATATAATGAGAGGGCTGTCGTGGTGGTGGCTGAGGGTAGCAGGAAGGGTGGTGGTGATCAAAACTAGAGTGGGAAGAGGTTTGGTCGGGGTAATACCTTGACATGTAACAAAAAGGCACGGGTGGATGACCGCCGTATGGTCACATCGGTTGCGGGTATGAAGAAGTGCGTTAAGTGTGGGAGAGAGCATGGTGGGGAATGTAGACTAGGGTTGAACGTGTGCTTCAAATATGGGAAGCCGGGGCATATAGCCAAGGACTGTCGTACGGTCCGGTGATTTAACTGTGGCGTAGAGGGCCACATAACTAAGGATTGTAAGAAGCCTAGGGCCGAGGGTTCTGGGGTGAAGAAGACGGGAAGTGAAGGACCGAGGGCGAGCGCCAGGGCATTCATGATGACACAGGAGGAAGCTAGGACGGACCCTGATGTCGTGTCCGGTACGTTTCTGGTGAACCAAAATTTAGCTTCTGTTTTATTTGATTTGGGTGCCAGTAAAAGTTTTGTTTCTGCTGCTTTCTGTGCTAAACTGTCTGTTAGTGGTAGACATGTTAACGCGCCCTTTGATGTAGAAACTACCATAGGTAAGTCTATCAGGATCTCTGAGATGATAGAGAGCTGTGATGTGTAATTAGAGGGTCATAAATTTCCGGTTAAACCGTTCGTGATGACCTTAGGTGGTTTTGATTTGGTTCTCGGGATGGATTGGTTGGCGGACTATGAGGCGAACATTATGTGTCGCAAGAAGATGATTTGCTTGACAGCGCCTGACGGTATTTCGGTGATGGTTTATGGTGATCGGGTTACTACGATTCCGAAGGTGATTTCAATGGAGGTGGCAGGAAAGTGCATGAGGCGTGGATGTAGTGCCTACTTGGCCTATGTAAAGGATGTGGATATGCTGACACCACAACTGTCTGATGTACCGGTTGTGTACGACTTTCCCGATGTGTTTCCCGAAGACTTGCCAGGAGTGCCACCTGACCGAGAGATCGATTTTCAGATTGATCTGATACCAGGTGCCCAACCTGTTGCCAAGGCACCGTATCGTTTGGCTCCGACTGAGATGAAAGAGTTGATGGAGCAATTGCAAGAGCTGCCCGATAAGGGGTTCATTAGACCGAGTATATCTCGTTGGAGTGCTCCGATCTTATTCGTAAACAAGAAAGACGGTAGCATGAGGATGTGTATAGACTACCGTGAACTGAACAATTTGACAGTGAAGAATCGGTACCCGTTACCGAGGATTGATTATTTGTTTGATCAACTTCAAGGTGCCAGTTGGTTTCCCAGGATAGATCTTCGATCTGGCTATCATCAGCTAAAGGTGAAAGAGCAGGATATTCCTAAAACAGCTTTTCACACGCGTTATGGTCACTACAAGTTCCTCGTTATGTCATTTGGGCTGACCAACGTGCCAGCTGCTTTTATGGACTTGATGAACCGAGTGTGTCGGCCGATGTTGGATAAATCAGTGATTATGTTTATTGATGATATCCTGATTTATTCAAAGAGCGAGATAGAGCATGCCGGTCACATTCGAGAAGTGTTGGAGGCGTTGAGAACGGAGAAGTTGTACGCCAAGTTCTCCAAATATGCGTTTTGGTTGCGCAAAGTTTAATTCTTGGGTCACGTGGTGAATCCGGAGGGGATTATGGTGGATCCGGCAAAGGTGGAAGCGATGATGCAATGGAAGTCACCAAAGACGCCATCCGAGATTCGCAGTTTCTTGGGTTTGGAGGGCTACTACCAAAGGTTTATCCAAGACTTCTCTAAGATCGCTTCTCCACTGACCAAGTTGACCCGGAAGGATGTAAAGTTTGTATGGGGTCAAGCTCAATAAAAGGTGTTCGAAGAATTGAAGAAGAGATTGACTCAAGCTCATGTTCTGTCATTACTGGATGAAATGGAAGATCTGGTGGTTTATTCTGATGCTTCTTACTCGGGGTTGGGGTGTGTGTTAATACAGAGAGGAAAAGCTATAGCCTACGCATCCCGACAGTTGAAGGTTTATGAGGTTAACTATCCTACTCATGATTTGGAGATAGCAGCCATGATCTTTGCACTAAAGATTTGGAGGCACTATCTCTACAGGACGAAGTGCACCATTTTCACTGACTACAAGAGCTTGAAGTACTTCTTCGAGCAGAAGGACTTGAACATGAGGCAGAGAAGATAGTTAGAGCTCATAAAGGACTATGATTGTGAGATCCATTATCATCCGGGCAAAGCCAATGTGGTGGCGGATGCCCTTAGCCGAAAGGAAAGACCTGAGACGATTTGGGTGAAGGCGTACCAGCTGATTATGACCTCTGATGCGATGAAGCAAGTCAAAGAGTTTCAAGATGAGGCATTAAAAGAAGATCGTATTAACTCTGAAAGGATGAGAGGTCTGGTTGCAGAATTGGGTGAAAACACACTCGGTGTTAAAACCTGATTTGGGCGGATGTGGATTCCTCATTTTAGGGATCTACGCATGAAGATTATGGATGAAGCTCATAAGACTCGATACTCTATTCATCCCGGTGCTACAAAGATGTACCAAGACATGAAGAAAGATTATTGGTGGCCGGGTATGAAGCGTGACGTAGTGGCGTATGTGAGTAAGTGTCTTACTTGCTTGCAAGTGAAGGCCGAGCATCAAAAGCCGTATGGGAAGATCCAACCTTTGGATATACCGGAATGGAAGTGGGAGCACATCACCATGGATTTTATTACGAAGTTGCCACGTACCCCGAAAGGGTATGATGCTATATGGGTGATTGTTGACCGCTTGACGAAGAGTGCTCACTTCCTACCGATCCGCGAGACATATTCATCTGAGAGGTTGGCTGATCTGTTCATCAAGGAAATTGTAACTTGTCATGGCATGCCGGTGTCTATTGTTTATGATCGTGACACCCGGTTTACATCCAAATTCTAGAAGAAATTCCACGGTGCCATGGGGACGAGGTTACATATTAGCACGGCTTATTATCCTCAGACTGATGGTCAGTCAGAAAGGACCATTCTGACATTGGAGGACATGCTTCGGGCATATGTGATCGATTTTGGGGGAACTTGGGATTACCACTTATCGTTAGCTGAATTCTCATACAACAACAGCTATTATGCCAACATTGGTATGCCGCCTTATGAGATGCTATACAGTAGGAGATGCAGAACACCCGTTTGTTGGGGTGATATTGGTCAGAAAGAGTTAGGGAGCGTCGAGGATATCGAGGCTACGACTAAAAAGCTTGAAAGGTTCAAAGCCTTCATGAAGGCAGCCAAAGATAGACAGGATTCGTATGCTGATAAACGATGCAGACCGATTGAGTTCTAGGTGGGTGACCGGGTTATGTTGAAGGTCTCACCTTGGAAGGGTATCATTTGTTTTCAAAAGCGGGGCAAGTTGAGCCCGAGGTACATAGGCCCTTTCCGAATCATTGCTCGAGTAGGAGAGGTGGCCTATAGATTAGAGTTACCAGATGAGTTAAGTGGAATTCACCCAACATTCCACGTATCTTATCTAAGGAAGTGCTTGGCAGATGAAGATATGATTGTTCCACTGGAGGATATCGAAGTAGACGAACGGCTCAATTATGTGGAGCAACCAGTGGCAATCATCGATCGAAAAGAGAAGAGGATGAGAAATAAAGTGGTTCCACTTGTGCGTGTACAGTGGAAGCACAGGAAGGGATCCGAGTCAACGTGGGAGACCGAAGAAAAAATAAGACATCATTACCCACATTTGTTTGAGGAATAACAGGTTTTGGGGATGAAACCTATATAAGGGGGTGGACTTGTAACACCCAGATATTTTCTTTGAAGCCGACGAAAGAAGAAAAAGAAATAAAGTCCAAAGTCGGGGGACCAAACTCACCAACGCGAGAAAGTTGAGTAAGTGAGGATATTTGAAGGGAGAGGGCAGCCCTTACCCTCTCCCCACACCCACAAACATCAGCCATAGAGAGGAAGAAGAGAGAAAAGGGAGAAGAGAAGAAGAAAGCTTGGTTCGAGCAGGTTTGAGTGTGCAAAATCATCGTGTAGCGGGTCTAGACGAAGCTCTTCTTCTTCTTGTAGTTTGTGTGAGTTCTAGGACCCCTATTTTACTCGTTTTCAACTGATTTGGGGCTGGAACACATAGTAAACCCGTTTTTGTATGTGTGTGTGTTCGACCCATTTGGGGTGTGTTTGCTTGTGATGCGTTTGGAGTATGTTTTCGGGCTTGTGTGTGCTTGAATGGTGTTGTAGGATGCATTCCTAAGGTTTAGGATGGTTGATTTGGGCTTAGAATGGGTTTAGATGAGCTTGGAGGTCAAAAATGGCAGATTGGGTTCGGGATGAACTCCATTCTGCATCAGTTAGGGCTAGGCGACCGACTGGAGGCCATACGGCCGATTGAAGTGTGATTGGAGCTCATTCGCCTGACTGAGGTTCATTCGCACGACTGGAGTGCCAGTCGCATGGGGAGTCATGCGACTGAAGGTCCATTCGCATAGGTGCTCATTCGCATAGTGTTCATCCGTATGAGGTTCATTCGCATAAGTGCTCAATCGTATAGTGTTCATCCGCATGAGGTCCATTCGCACGACTGGGTATTCATCCGTATTGATGTTCATCCGTAGTGGTCCATTCGCATGATGTTCAGTCGCATGGAGGCCGTGCGACTGAAGGGTGCCCATACGCCCAAATAGGGCTGTTGTACCCTAGGAGGAGCATAGTTTAATTACTGACTTTCGGGGGAAAGTGCAGATGTAAGTTTTAACGTGGAAGCTCCCATAGGTACATGTATGATGACCATAGAGGTCTTACAGGGTAGACTGGGCATGATGATGTTGCATGTTTAGGCATGATGCATGTTATGTATGTATGATAATGCCCTGTATGATGATGCTACTGTGTATGATGATGTTCTTCATTATGATGTATGTTTATCTTTACAGTGGCTTTACGTGTTATGTTAATGAATGAAACGAAAGTATTATGTAACGTAAAGTGAAAGATAATGAAAGAGGAACATGATGAATGAATGCATGCATTAATAATGAATGAGTGTAAGAAAGGCTTGCAAGCGAATATAGGAGGTGAGCGACCTTGTTGTTGCAACAGACTCGAAATGGAATCCTTGTCTTTTGACCTCAGTAATCGTGGTTGTGTGCCACGAAGAGGGTAAAGCTTGACACTGTGATTGACCATTTATATAGAACCATTGCTGCATATCCTAGGTACTGTGGCCAGGAGGTGCGGTGCACCGTTATAGAAGGTCTATGATAGGCCTAGGTCCAGTACCAGGAACAGAAGAGTATTTCATATGGCAATGGTACACCTAAACTTTACCTTAGGTACTGTGGCCGGAGGTGCGGTGCACCGTTATATAAGGTCTATGATAGGCCTAGGCCCAGTACCACGGACAGAAGGGTAAGGTTATGGTTGATGTAAAGGAAAGAGGTAATGATGAAAGAGTAAGATTGACAAGATAACATGATGAATGAACGAAAGATAAGAGTAAGTGAACGAAAGTAATGGATGACAAAGATAATAATGACATTATCTATGTGTACGTATGATATATGATTGCATGAAAGTAAAGAATGGTTTTAGTGAAAGAAAAGTATTTATTTATAAAACTAGAACTCACTCAGCAACGCTGACTTTTTATGTGTTTCCAGTTGCAGGTAAGGTTGCTGAGGATGGCACGGGGCGGCTACTCGGCTTATTTTGGATGACATCTTTTGTATAATGTTTTTGCACTGTAATACGAACAAACGATGTTTTGTAATGAATGTTGTATTAACTTGCAAATCATTTATATTGAAATGAAAAGTTATTCTACTGATTCCGCTGCAATGTTTATTAAATTTAATGAAATTATATGTTTTAAGGGCGATGAATGGCCAGCTGTAAGCATCCCGGGAACGGAGCCTTACAACAACATGCTTTACAGGTGAAACATTACTGTTCATTTCAACTAGTTTTTAAATGGGTTAATGGATTTAAATACTCCCAACTATTGAGAATTGGCCGCTGTCACCCCCAAGTATCATTTTGACGAATATAACTCTCAAGTAAACACTTCGGTGTCTGTATAACTCCCAAGTAAATACTTCGGTGTCTGTATCACCCGCCATTTAGGTGATACAGACACCGAATTGTTTACTTGGGAGTTATATTCGCCAAAATGATACTTGGGGTGGCAGCAGCTAATTCCCAATAGTTGGGAGTATTTAAATCCATTAAGCCATTTTAAATATATAGGGTAATAGTAATAATGGTGATATATCTTAACTGCAAGTATTTATATATTTCATCACAATTTCATGGCAAAGGGTTTTTATTGTTCATAGTACTAATAATAAAGATGGTGATAATATATACCAACAATTATATACAAGTTATTTTTATATTTATTATAATAATCATAGTAATAGGTATAGAAATAATACAATATGTATTTTGCGTTTATATGGCTAAGACACAACATATAATAATATTATCATTGATATATAATCTAAAAGTTCAAACACCAAACAAATATTACAATACAATTTTAAACTAGACTAGCTTTAACATGTACAACCTGACTTTATGTCAAGACTATTATCCTTATGTAAAATAATAATGTATATTATAATTATATTTTATGAGGTCTTATAAAATATAAGTAATACATAACTATATAAATATATATAATAGTAAATTCAGTAAACATGTGTATTATACAAGTTGAATGAATAAAATATTAAATATAATAAAATTTCATTAATTATAAAACAATATTGTAAGAAAAGATATAACTGAACTTTTGTTTTTCCCAAAAAAATGTTAATAGTTTGTTTCAAAACAAACCATTCAAAAATGATATTGTTGGAAATTTTATTATTATAAACCTAATTTTAATTAATTTAATTTTATAACAAATTTACTCTTTAAAAACACTAATTTTATAATATTTCATATCTTTAAACAACTTTGATGTTTTGAAAAATAATTATTTTATAAAAATTCGATTTATTTAGAAATGATACTAATAAAAAGATCTCTTTCTTAATTTCCTAAGAAACTAATTTTAATCTAAAAAATAAATAATATTATTAGTAATTAATATAATTATCTAATAAGAGAGAGAAGCGGTAAAATTTTGATGAAAATGAATATAGTGTTGCCACGTATCCCTCATAGTTACTCTTTTATTAGAGTAGGAATAGTGAAGTAGTCGTATATAATTACGTTAATTTAGATGTCACTTTGTTTTCAAAACTAACAAAACCAATCATAACCATTGACGTATATATGTATACGCATTTGTGCATCCATGTGTGTATGGGTGTGTGCGTAAATGCATGCATGCATGTACATACGAGAATCATGTTGACCATTGCCATAACCTCAAACCACCGGACCATCCACACCTCTAGCCGGAAGAACATGAAGCGAGCCACCACCACTCACCACCGCTAGAAAATGTGTAGCCACCATCACTTAAAACTCACGATGCCACCTGCCACCACCACCAAACGAAATTGTCTTCTCCGTCTTCATATTTGTTTTGTATGATGCCATCTAGATGATGAATAGGTGTTGGCATGGTCTACCCACATCCGTCACCACCATTAACACTTTCTTCAAACCACCACCCTATGAAGCAAACCTAACCTAGATCCCATACCGCCATCATCGAAAACTATTTATTAGGATTCGAATAAGAAACACTAAGATCATTTATGATTCATCCGATGGATTTAGGAGAAAGGTGGTTGATGACACAAAATGTTACGGTAGGGGTAGAAGGGGTTGATCTGAGCTGTAGATGGTGATGGTGGTTTGTGTGGAGGTAGAAGCGAAGTAGGGCCGAATTACCAATTATAACTATTTAATATATTATTTTATTTTTTAGTTAAAAAGGGTGGGTCCATAAGTATTTATTAAACTTCTTCTTTAAATTATTTTAAATTAATGGTACTTTTGTCATTTCATAATGACTAAACGGATAAACTTAACCTCTGTTATTAGATTATCTATTATATATCAGGCCTATTGTAATTTCCTAAAAGTAGAGATTAGGTGAAATACGTGCAAACCTTACTGATTATCCGTGTAACTAACTCAGAAGAAAAGGTGGTTGCTCCACCCTTTAAAATAAATAAAAATACTCTCGACCAAGAAAGGAAATTAAGGGACTAAAGTTGTGGAATTAGGGAAAAGTTTGCCTTAAATATTACTTTAGGAAGAGATTATGGCCACCCAACCCTTCTTCTTGTTCCTTCAGTTATAAGTTTTTAGAGAGAAAAAAGAGAGAAAGCCAGAAACCGGGCAAAGAGACAAGCTTTAACATTCTTAAAAAGACTATGCTAGCCTAGATCCAGCTTATTCATGGTGGGATCTAACAGTTTAGAATGGTTTTATCCAAAATGGTTGAGGCTTGAAATGTCTTGACGAATACTACTATTTCTATGGTTTTCTTCTCGTGAAGTCTAACTATCCTTATTATGTGTATGTTAATGATTTGGGAGGACATGTATACTTATGAATTTTATTGTTATAGATCTACATGTTTTAAATGTAATATTTGAATTTTTATGCATACATGTTCTAGAGTTTATGCTATGGTGTAGATATACGTGTGCACGTATGATTACGAAAATAGAACCCTAATATTATGCATTTATGATCATTTTTTATGATGGTGTAATAGTGAAAAGATGGAAACGTATGAACATGGAAGGCTTGAATGTCTACCTCCATAAGAAGACTATCACCTTTGTAAGTCAGGGTATGCACCTGTAACTGTCACACCCCTACCGATGAAAGAAACCTCGAGACGGACGAAGGTGAATCGATTGTTAATAGCACATGACATTTAAGACGGTGAAAATTGTTTTACAACTAAACATAACACAAAGAAATATACATTTTGTCTTTCTATTAACTAGGTCCAATATCCTAGTTTGCAAGCATTCTTGTAATTCCATATAAGCAATATTTCCTGAAATCAAATCAAAACTATTATAGTCAGGTAAATAATTAGCCGGCGACTAAAAACGATTTTGTATACATAACATGTTGATTAAAATGATTAAAATAATTGAGTTATCATGATATGTCAAGATTTATAAATCAAATATGTAACATATAAGACAAACCAAATATAATCAAGCTTAATAACTGAATTAACTCGATCTGTAAAAAAAAGTTAAAATAAATAAGACATTTAAATAAATAAGGCACATGTATGAATCTGGTATCAATCACCCTCGAATAATCAAATGGGATGAATTTATCAAACTAATAGATCTATCATTATCCTATGATTATAATAAATTAGTGATTGTGCTAGAATAAATGTTTATCTACTATGAACACACATTGCAAGTAATAACAAAACATGACTTGAATTGAATTATAAGAAATGAATAAATAATAAACAATAAACAATTGATTGAATATAGTTCACATGATTTTTTCCAAAATATGAAACTTATTAAAACATAATAAAAGGAGTTATAAATACTCATTTGTTAAATTAAAGTGTTGGAATAATAGAATGCTAGTTAATCTAATGAATTGTGTCTAATGTTAGAATACTAACATGTTTAAGAAATTTTTTAACAATGATTTATTTAAATGAATACATTTTTTTTGATATAAAAATTTTCTAAAATAGTACATTTTTATAGAAATTTTATAAATATTAGAAAGTATACATAAATTAATAATCTTTTTTATTGTTTTTATACAAATTTTATAATCTTTAAAAGTATACAAATGTATGATTATAATTTTTGAAAATCCATATATTAATAATTAATTTATGTTATATTATTAATTAACAAAATTGATTTTTATAATAATGTATTAATTAAATATTATATTTTAGGAATTTTTATAAGTCCGAATTTGATTTTAAAATAAAAAAGAGGGTGACTGGGTCAAACCTATGTCCCTTTTGTATAGTTACCACGTGTTAACCGTTGAGGTAAAGCCCATATTCTGTTTTAAATTCAAAATAAATAAATGAAAAGTTGTATTTAACAAAAATCCCCAAATTAGATAAACCTTGGATTCAAATCAACCAAATTCAATATGGAATTGAACCCAATAATGAAATAAATTATAAGGCTTTTACTCTACGCCTGAAAACAAGTGTAATGATGTAATCGATTTCCTAATTTGAAGTTGAACTAATGATAAATAGAAATCAAATAATGCGACAGAGGTTAAGATCGATTCGAGTTGATGATGATGATAAAAATGTTTAGTTGATGTCTTGTAAAGCTTCCTTAGGTTATGTGAATTAATAACCCTCGATCAGTTGAAATCAAGAAGGTTCAGGAAGGGGTATCCAATTGAGTTGCAGGTCCGAAGAGCACATGTTGATGAATGTCGTACGAGTTTGTGTCATTTGAATGAAATTGAGATTACAGAGAGTGAAAGGAGCTCAATTAGGTGTTAAACCTTATTTATATAGTTTCAATTTATTCGGTTTTAATTTACACAAGTTCAATGTGTGATTCGGGTGTTTTGATTCAAATTGATAACCATTTGAGCGGTTACTGATTCATTTGAATGAAATTGTATTGCCAGAATGATTAAAATTGTGTTGTAGATCAAATGAATGAATCATTCTATTGAATTTCAAGTTGAAATGGGTTCAATTTTGATGAGGTCTTAGGTTTCAAGTTGAATATGAGTAAACAGTTGAATATTTCGAATTAAAATGAGTTGTAGTTTCTAAATATGTTCGTGAATGAAAGGAAACGGTTTAGTTGAGTTAAATCATTCAAAGTTAAAGGGTTTTGGGGTTGCTGGAGGTTGAGCGGAGTTTAGTCGAAAGTGGTGATGTTGGAATTGCGGGGGTAGTTTTGGTTTTTTTAAAAGATTTTACACTTTGACCCCTAAACTTTACATTATTATTATTTTATGTAAATAAAACTTTAAATTAAGTTTTAAAATTTACAATTTCAACCCCGAACCTAATTTTAATAATAATTAACTTATTAAGTTTATAAACTTTATAAACTTTCTAATTTAAATATTCTTTTGATTAAATTAACAAAATATCCTATTTGGTGATAAAACTTTAAAATTTTATAAAATTCATTTTCTATAAATTATAAAATTGTTATTAGTTGTATGAATGACATAATTAATGTATTAAACATAATAATAAATAAAAAAAGATTACATAATGACTTTCAGCGGGTATGGATTTACAATGTGATCAGATCAATGTTATCGTAAGTAGGAAGAACTCTGGTATCTAAAGTTGGCCTTTGTAACTAGCAAATAAATGGACTAAGGTGAGCCTATTATAGAGGTATCATAAGCTTCGGAAGTAATCCTCTACAATTAAAGACCCCATAAGCACACATCACCATTGTATCTAGCCAAGTAGTTTGCGATACCTGCCAATGTTAAAATTTCCAAGGCAAGCCACTTACAGAGTTATTACAACTCCCATAAGTATATTGTTCCTTCCTAGATCGCACATGTCTTTATAACACTATGTACTTAGCCAAATCCATGGGTTATATTACTTCGGGAGAAGAATGCACCTCTATAAGTGTGTATAGACTCCGCAAGTCCTTTGTACCTCTGTAACTAATTGTACATTCGAGATCGAGCATAATACATTTTCTAAATTTTGAACACATGACCTCATAGCTAAGTTTTACCCTATGCAAGTAACATTCTTTAGACAGATTTAACACACGATACTGCATAACTAAACACGACCTTTGTAACTCCTAAAACCCTTCATAACTAACCCCCCCCACCCAAGTGATTACACCTATGTAATCTTAGGACTAACAAACAATTATATGTATAGTATAATGTTAAGTTTGATAAAGCAATGAAATAAAAGTAAAAGAAAAGTCTTATATTGATACAAGAAAGGGTAAAGGGAGGACAAATGGCATGTTAAGTCTTATAAAGTGTAAGAAATGGATCATGTATTGGTATGTAAATCTCATAATTATACCTATATGACTAATGTTATTATATATAATATAAGACTTTTCTAAATTAACAAGAAACGAAAAACTATTTAAGTCTTGTCTTACTATAAAAAAGGTTTAAGTTTTATCTATTGAAAAGAAAGGGCTAAGTCCTATCTCATACAGGTAAATGTTAAGTCTTACTAGCACAACAAGAAATGGTTAAGTCTTGCTAGCACGACGAGGAAGGGATATTGTGACATCCTGGTAGAAGCGTGAAATGATTGGGTGTGACTTCTCGGCTCAAACCACATTGATTATAATATCATACAATCACCATAACACAATTAAACATAACATTTCATTAATATATATTTTATAGAATTACATATACAAAATTTAGTCTAATATCTAGACTTATACTTGTAACCCTACTCCAAAATACATGTCTTCATAATTTTATTATTTCTTCAACTAGTAATGGACGTGAAAATCCATAAAAAGACTGAAGTCGGACAGATCTATTGTCACCCAAACGCACAGCTATCCTATGTAATCAAACCAAACACGACCTTTATAGCTCCCTAAACCCTTCATAACTAACCCCCTATGTGATTACACCTATGTAATCTTAGGACTAATAAACAATTATATGTATAGTATAATGTTAAGTTTGATAAAGCAATGAAGTAAAAGTAAAAGGAAAGTCTTATATTGTTACAAGAAAGGGTAACGGGAGGACAAATGGCATGTTAAGTCTTACAAAGTGTAAGAAAGGGATCATGTATTAGTATGTAAATCTCATAATTATACCTATATGACTAATGTTATTGTATATATAAGATAAGACTTTTCTAAATTAACAAGAAATGGAAAATTATTTAAGTCTTATCTTATGATAAAAAAGGGTTAAGTTTTATCTATTGAAAAGAAAGGGCTAAGTCCTATCTCATACAGGTAAATGTTAAGTCTTACTAGCATGGCAAAAAAGGGTTAAGTCTTGCTAGCATGACGAGGAAGGGATACTATCACATCTCGGTGGAAGCGTGAAATGTTTGGATGTGCTTCTCAGCTCAAACCATATTGATTATAATATCATACAATCACCATAATATAATTAAACATAACATTTCATTAATATATATTTTATAAGTATGTTTGTTTGTTTGTTATCTAGACTTATACTTGTAACCATACTCCAAAATACATGCCTTTATAATTTCCTTATTTCTTCATCTAGTAATAGACGTGGACATCCACAAAAAGGCTGAAGTCGGACAGATCTGTTGTCACCCAAACACACAGCTGTCCTATGTAATCCAACCAGTCATCGAACAAATTGAACGTGTAAACAAAACTATAAAACATGTTGATTACCTGAAAAAGATATATTCAAACAGTCAATATAAAGTTGGTGAGAACATAGTTTTTCTAATAACATAATATCTTTTAATTGACGCAACATAAACAAATTCATAACTAAACCTACTTATATGTCAAGAGATTTATAACTGTCAAATATAAATCACAGGATAATATAACATCACAACTCTTATCTGGCAGATGTAGGATTGACATATTCCTAAGTAGCGCTATCAATATTATTGACGGTTTGTCATCCAAATTAATAGTTGTGTTAATATGACAGTAACTTATCAAAATTTAACATCAATTTCAGTAACAATAGTAAGTTTTTTCCCCAAACAATTTTATAAACCAAAAAGTGGTAATGTTTCTCACCTTTCTTCCAGCAAAAATTCAATATCTCCTAAAAAACAATCTATCATAAATAAATCTTATTTCTTTAGAATTTTCAGCATCTATATTAATAATCAAATCAAAATTTCTAAACAGTAGCTACGGTTGTCCAAAAATTATCAAATTTTGCAAGCAGTAAGTTTACAAAACCTAAATTATCGCAATAAAAATTTTAGTCAGTATCTCATTACAGGTGATTTACTAGAATGTTTACAAATTTTATAATAAATTGCAGAATATATCTCTAAAAATTCTGAAATTTATGAAAACTGTCGTATCTTGTGTATCATAATTTATGTAAAATTTTCATGATTTTACCTATTGTTTAACAATTTCTTTCGATTTTTCTTCTAATTAATTATCCTAAATTATGAACTTGTATCAAACTTGTGAATTAATTCATGAACTGTATTTTGTAATTCTAGTATAATATAATGGTTATTATATAAATTTTCCAGATTTTTATCAAGTCCGGAGCTTCTGTTTGGTATTTTTCTTTAATTTCCTCAATTAAATGATATAAATTAATGTACCCCATATAATTATTTTATATTTTTCAGTTTATTATGTTTAATATTTTCTAACAGAATTCTAGTTTTTATTCCCACAATCATAATCACTTAAATATCTAATCAATTTTAACCAAGTAAATTGTGAAATAACATGTATTTTAACACTTTAAACCCTTTATTTATATATTTTGTTTCTATAAAATCTTCAAACTTTCTGTTTCATAAACTTAGGGACTGATTTTAGTTGAAATTAAAGTTTTTATAAGATTTTTTATTAATTCTTATGAAACATAACATAAGGTTTTAAGTTCTATATATGTTAGATACATACATAGTTTATAAACTTTTTAATGAATAAAGTTCGATTAATCTAACCTTGATTATAGATAAAAGAAGAGGGTGAAGGATTGTTAAAAGAGACTTTTAACTTCTTGATTCTAACTTGGAGAATACACTCAATCTTGGATAATATTCCAACTGATGTAGATAGATAGGAGCTGATAACCTTATGGTGAATTTGGTGAAAGGAAGGGGTTGATATTGTAGATGAAGTGGTTTGGAGGTGATGATGATGTAATCTGATCGGTAATGATGGTGTTGGAGGGTGATGGTGGTTGATGATGGTGATGTTGGAGGAGATAAAGGTTGATGTTGGTTGAGTGCCGAGAGGTGAGGGTGGTGGTTGTGGTGGTTTGCGGTTGTGATGTTTGTGGGGGGTTCCATCGGTCGAGACTTCTAAGGGAGTGGGGAAGCCATCATTAGATCAAACTAGGTTGATGAGGTGGTGGTTTTAGGTGCATTAGGTGGCCATTTAGGTGCTAGGTGGCTTGATTCCAAGAGTGATTAGTGTGAGTGTATTGCTAGGTGTCATCTAGTGTTGTTATTTACCTTCTTAATGGTTAAGTTTAGTTTAGTTAGATGATTAGTTACTAATCTAGGTTATTGTTGTCTTAGTGGATCAATACTAGTGCTTTAGTTAGTTTTTAAGTGTTTAGGATTAGTTTAGTTTTGGTTTTCGACATAAGTTCTCTAGATGTTAACCTTGTTGGGTAATGTTGATTAAGTTTCAAATCTTATTACATATAGATGAAAACTTCTATCATTCAAGTAACTAGTCACATAATCCTATGATTTGGTAACTCACAAACCTATTGTTCAATAACTACTAAATTTATAAAAGTAGTATACATGCACAAAAAAAAAAAACATAAACTTTCATGCATGCATGCATGTTCATGTAACACAAGTGCATGTTCAATTAAACATGAAAAATTCATATAAGGTTAATCAAATTAAATTATTCTAACAATCTCTAACAAGGTGCATAAGTATATATTATCAATTTATAATAGTTTTTAAAATATTATTTTACCTAACCTTGATTTTAGGGTTGTCACATTCTCCCCATGTAAAAAAAATTTGTCCTTAAATTCATTGGTAGGTATTTTCAGATGTTGTGTAGCTACCTTTTTCTTTTAGTTTAACCTCAAATAGGTGAGGGTATTTTCTTTTGATTTCATCTTTTCTTTCCCATGTTAATTCAGGTCCTCTCTTTGAATTTCATTTAACCTTTACTACTAGGATTTTACTTCTTCTTAATCCCTTTACTTTTCTGTCCATAATTGCCACTGGTTCCTCCACGAAGGGAAGTTTCTAATCTATTTTGATTTCCTGTATTCGTACTTTTAATGTCTCATCAATTAAACATGTCTTCAAATTGGATACGTGAAAGGTGTTATGTACTTCACTTAACTCCTAAGGCAAACCTAACTTCTATGCTAGAGGACCAATCCTATCAATTACTTCAAAAGGGCCAACATACCTAGGGTTTAACTTATTTCTTTTCCCAAATCGAATAATTCCCTTTGATGGTGATACCTTTAGATACACCTTATCTTCTATTTTAAATTCTAAAAGTGTGACACTTGCGAATTTTCATATTATATTTGTCAATAAATAATCATAGTTATGTTGCAAGCGTGACTTCATGACTAAGTTTTTAGATAAATACTTAATGGCTAAGCCTTCAGATGCAACTTAATAGTTAAGTTATGGATAAAACTTAACAATTAAGTATTGGATAAAACTTAGTACCTAAGTTTAGATAAAGAATAGAATAAAATTGAACGGCTAAGTTTTGGATAAAGCTTAATAGCTAAGTCTTGAATAAAATATAAAACTTAATAGCTAAGTCTTGAATAAAATATAAAACTTAATAGCTAAGTTTTGAATATAATATAAAACTTAATGGCTAAGGTTTGAATAAAATATAAAACTTAATTGCTAAGTTTTGGACTTAATAATTAAGTTTGGATAAAACTTAATAAGAAAGAAATACTTAATGAGTAAGAAATATCCATATATAAATAGATGCTTCTAGCTTCATTTCATTTCATATCTTTTTGATTGACTTCCCTACTGTTGGACCCTGAAAGGATCATACATGCCAATTCAAGTGGTGGATGGTTGTTCTGCTGGAAATCTCCCCAAGTCCAAGAAGATATGCGGATACAGAAGTCTACATAAGAAGAAAAGAACAAGTGTCGGCTATCCGCATTTGTCAATGCGGAAGACCAAGAACAAATGCGGACAAAACATTTGATCTTCCGCATGAACTAATGCGGACAGTTGATAAGATGAGGACAAGCCATTTGTTCATCCGCATTAACCTATGCGGGTGATCAGCAACAAATGCAGTCGTGTTTGTTCATCCGCATTAACCATTGCTGATGACCAAACACCAATGCTGCTGATGAAGTACTCATCCGCATTAGTCAATACGGATGAACAACAGTCAAATGCTGATGAAGACTTAGACTCAGGGTAGTTTAGTCTTTTTGTACAAACTGTTAGTCAGCCTATAAATAGATTAGAAACCTCGTATGTGAGGTGACTTTTGCATCTTTTGAGACTTCTGAAACATCTGTGTTTCACGAAGAATAGACAATCAAAATATACAGATTAGCTGTCTTGTTACTGTAGAATGCTAAAAACCCTAGCATTTACTTTGTAACAGTTCATCTAATTAATACAAGCATGCATTTATGAGTATATTAAGTGTTCTATGTTCATTGATTGCTTGATTCCGCCACTCAATCATTGACTCAATCATCATATTTGATCCTTGTTGATTCACATCGACTGAGAATATCATTCTAAAACCCAGTCAATTGGTTTCAGAGCCTTGGCTCTCAGTTATTACTCAGATCTGCTCAGATCTAGGTTTAACCCGATTGATCTGGTGATTGAGTTGCTGTTTAGAGGTTTCAAACATCTCTTCTCATTAATACTACTGAATACTTTCTGATATACTTAACTATTATTGTTCATCCGAAGAACACATCTTCGAACAAACAGTACAGGTTGCTCAGACATCAAGAACACAGAAACAAAGACCAAAATATACATATTATCATCAGATTCATTGTTACGGGACTAAGTTTGAACTTGTTGAAATATTTGAACTAATTTACCATAAAATCAATTAAATCCAGATCTAAACAAGTTAAAAACAAACTGTTAACCATGGATTCTCTTAATTATTCTGAACTTGGTCATGCTTCGAAACCACCCATGCTAAAACATAAATCTGAATTTAAACAATGGAAAATCAGATTCATGAACTATATTACAGGTGTTGATCCTGATTATTGGATCTCAATATGCAAAGGCCCACACATTCCAGTCACTCTATCTGCAGATCAAGCTGCACTGTACAAGACTTCAAGAATCCCTATTGAAGACCTAACTCTTGATGATGATGACTACAAGAAGATCAAGATTGACCTCAAAGCCTACTCCATACTTACTCAAGCACTTAAAATGGATGTACTGAAAAGATTGGAAAAGTATGGAACTGCAAAAGTTGTGTGGGATGCACTGCAAATCATGTGTGAAGGAAGCAGTGAAGTGGCTGAAATCAACAAAGACAAGCTGGTGAATCAGTATGAAACATTTCATCACTCCAAAGGGGAGTCCATCCCTAAACAGTTGCATAGGTTTGTGCAGCTGGAAAATGATTTAGAGATCATGGGGGTAACTTACAAGTCAAAGGATCTAAACAAGAAAATGTTACATAGTCTCCCTGAAAATTGGAAACAAAATGTAACCATGCTGAAGAATACTCTCGATTTGGAAAGCACCACCCTGGATATCATGATAGCGAAGATTGAAGCCTTGGAACTTGATGAAAGAAGCAGAAATTTGGGAGGTCCCAGAGTAATTGAAGCATACAAGTTTCCCACAGATAACCACTCTGTGGAAAATGCCTTCATTACTAAAGAAGATGATTTCATCTCCTCAAGGGATCATACTAAAACAACTAGATTCACTACAGCACCACCATCCAATAGACCATCAACAACTTCCACATCAACTTCAACGACTCAAACATCAGGATTCTCCACAACTCCTGCTCCTGATGATACAAAATATGAAGAACAAAAGGCAACTTACAATGCATTTGTTGCCAGCTTTGAAGCCTATCTGGGTGGAAGACTTACATCTGTTCATCTGATTCAAGAAGATCTGGAAGAAATGGATCCAGATGATGTGGAGGAAATGGACTTGCAATGGCAAATGGCCATGATTGCTATGAGAGCAAAGAAGTTTTTCAGAAAATGGAAAAAGCTTCAACTCAATGAAAACACCAAGCTTGGATACGACAAATCAAAGGTGAAATGCTTCAATTGTGGTATGACTGGTCACTTCTCTAGAGAATGCAATTCTCCCAGAAGAAACTACAATGCTCAAAGGCAGTCTCAGGTGCAGTCATCATCACAACCACCTTCAGGCTTTCACTCAAACAGTCATCAACAACCGCTTCATCATCATCAACAACCACATCAGACTCAACCCCAACTGACAAATCAAGCTTATGGAAGCAATCAGTCATCAACAAATGTTCTTGTTATTAGGCAGGATGGAGTATGTGATTGGAGCATGTATGCTGAGGAAGTAAAGCCTCAATTTCAAAATCATGCACTTATGGCTCACATCAACGATGGACCTACTCCCATGCCTACTGAGGTAAAATCTAACCTTTGTAGTGATAAATGCATAAATGAACTTCAAGGGTATAGAGAGCACAATCATAAACTGGCTGATAAAATCAAAGAAGAAAAGGTCAAGTCAGAGATGCTCAAGAGAGAAATAAAAGGCTTTGAAATTAAAATTAAATCTCTCATCTCTAACATTGAAAAATTGCATGGTGAAAAGTACACTCTTGCAGCTGAGAATGAGCAACTGACTGAAAAACTAGCTCAGTCCAAAACTGATCTAAATCTTACTGAACTGAAACTTGAAAAGTTTCAACAGTCATCAGTAAAGCTGCAAGAGATGCTTAATTCTCAAAAGGATCCCAAAGACATGTCTGGTATTGGATATAACTCTTGTCCACCACCATACAATGATAACTACACTGTCACGCCTGATTCTGTCACACTCACACAAGAAAATGAACCTAATACTATTGAACCTAAAACAATAGTAAAGCAAATCACCAATCCTCAAAATAAACCAAGCGTTTACATTGAAACCAATAAGGATAAAATCAAGTTAGGTCACCCAATTAAAATCAAGGAGTGTTCTGACAAGACAGTGGGAGTAATCAAAACAAATAGCCCAATCAAGGCTATTGTTCCTTTTGTGAAATTCATCCCTGCAATTTCCCAAGAAAAGAAAATGAAAACCACAAGGGTGAATCTATCTACTGAAAGTAGATCTGATAATGAGATAAACTCTCCAAAAAATTCAAGCAAATCAGACACTGATTCACCATCAGTAAAAAGAAAAGTCTATCGGGCCACCAAAACTAAAACCAACTCAGACCCTCAAACTTCAAACTCAAAGCAAGGAGTTGGCTTTGATATTTTCAACAAAGAGCATGTGAACCAATTTGAAAAGGAAATTCAGAAAATGCAAAGAAAGAATAACCGACCCCAGAAAAACAAGGACGGTAGTGTAGTGAAACTATCTTCCAACAAGGTTGATAAGAAAGTCTCTTCAAAACAAAGGAATGAATCTAATTCTAAATCTGTCAAAACTACAAAATCCGCAACACCAGGATCAGTAGCTAGAAACTAACACATGTACTGTGAAGTGTGTGAGAGGTTTAATCATATAACAGATAAATGCTTTTATAATCAATACTGTTCAATCTGTTATATGAATAACCACTCCATCAAGAACTGTTATTTCAACAAATACTGTTCTGTCTGCAACATGACAAATCACAATACATCTGAGTGTTTCTTCAAGCAGAAGGGACTGAGAATACCACAGAACAAACCCATCTCTCCACCCATGTCTGAGAAAACTAAAATCAATGGTCGATATCATCACAAAGTTTCTAAGTCTGGTGATGATATGAGAAACCCGAGAAAATCAAACAGATTTAAAAGAAATAAAAATCAAATAGTCAAACAAACTAATGATTTTTATAAGTCTCAACCAAGGATTGATAACAAAAAACGAATAAACTTTTTGAAAAGGAACAGGGATCAAAGGTTTGGATACTCATCTGACTCTTCTATTGAAGTGATAAACCGTTCATATGTTAGAAACAAAACAGGCATGATTCCATCGTCAAAGTCACCATTTAAAGGAAAATACCAACAGGTTACCATCATGGATAGAAACGGTAAGCCCAAGACCATCATGGCTTGGGTTTCACAGTCTAATTAGTTCTTTCTGTGCTTGTAGGGTCATTCATATAGGTCCAACAGTTTATGGTATGTGGACAGTGGATGCTCCCGACATATGACTGGAGATCGTTCCCTCCTTCATGACTTTAAGCACATTCAAGGAACTACTGTGGCATTTGGAGGAGATTCATAAGGTGGTAGAATTACAGGTGAAGGATCTGTGACAAATGGAATGCTGAGCTTTGATCGAGTGAACTACTGCGAGCAGCTGAACTTCAATCTTCTCAGCGTATCTCAGATCTGTGACAAGAAATATTCCACTCACTTCACTAACACTCATTGCTACATTCTGAAACCAGGATTTCAAATTCCTGAAGAATGGGTTGTATTGAAAACATCGAGGAAGAATAACACTTATGTCATTAACCTGAATTCTGCATCTCCACAAGAAGAAACATGTCTTCTATCAAAAGCATCTTTTGATGAATCACAACTTTGGCACAGACGATTGGGACATACAAATTTCAAAAACATGAACAGACTGGTGAAGGGAAATCATGTAATTGGTTTACCTCAAAAAGAATTCCACTTTATTGACCACTGTTCAGCATGTCTTAAAGGAAAACAACACAAATCGTCTCACAAGCCAAAGTTGGTGAACACCAACAATTCTCCATTGAAACTACTTCATATGGATCTTTTTGGCCCAACTCATGTTATGAGTATGGGAAAGAAACAATATTGTTTGGTGATCATAGATGACTTTTCTAGATTCACATGGGTCTTCTTCCTTCTTCATAAAAATAAGGCATCTCAATTAATAAAAGATTTTATCACTAAAATCGAAAATCAAATTGATCTTAAAGTCCAAA
The DNA here is from genome assembly GCA_024085815.1 of Flaveria linearis. Lineage (NCBI taxonomy): Eukaryota > Viridiplantae > Streptophyta > Magnoliopsida > Asterales > Asteraceae > Flaveria > Flaveria linearis. The sequence goes on from CM044001.1 coordinate 19,585,715, forward strand.
CAATCAGGAGTGATAATGGGACAGAGTTCAAAAATGAAGATATGAGCTCATTCTGTACAACCAAAAGCATAGCTCATCAATTTAGTGCAGCTAGAACTCCTCAGCAGAATGGAGTAGCTGAACGAAGAAATAGAACACTAATTGAAGCAGCACGTACTATGCTAGCAGATGCTAAACTGCCAATCACCTTTTGGGCAGAAGCAGTTAACACATCATGCTTTGTACAAAATAGAACGTTGATCTTTAAAGAAAGCAACAAAACACCTTATGAACTCATTTTTCAAAGAAAACCATTTATTGGATTTTTTAAGTCATTTGGTTGTCCAGTCTCAATATTAAACACCCGTGACCATTTGGGAAAGTTTTCATCCAAGTCTGATGAAGGATTCTTTGTAGGTTATTCTTCTGTTTCAAAGGCTTATAGAGTGTTTAATCCCAGATTAAACATTATTGATGAATCAACAAATGTTCAATTCAAAGAACATTCTTTTCCTAAATCAACTAATGGTCCTGATTGGTTGTTTGATATTGACTCATTTACCAAATCTTTTGACCAATTTCATATGTCTGATGCAGGAAACCTACATTCAGATGCACCTTCACCATTAGTAGAATGAAAGAGTGACTTTCCAATGATTCCTCCAACTTCTACTGAGCAAATGAATGAAGAGGTTCCACTACAAGCTGATCCTGTCAGACATGTTATTCAACAGCAAAGTGCTTCAATTGGGGATGGTCCAAGTATAATACCCTCTCCAACAGAGATGCCATCCATTGAAGCTAGAAACCAAGAAGAAGCTAGAACTCAAACTCATGTCAGCCCTCCTGTTGATAATGAAAGAACTTCAATTGATGGGAGTAATCAAATCCATGCTGACATGGAAGCAGGAACTGAAACAAATTTTGATTACTTCCATAGCTCCCCTACAGTACAAGAAGATGTTGCCTCTCACCATGATGAACTGAATGTCTCCAATCTTGATGTAACCATTGCTGGTGACTCAATTCCAACCACAAGAATACATAAAGATCATCCAGTTGACAACATCATTGGTGAACTAACTGAACGGGTGACTAGAAGCAAGTCAAGCATAGCCAACATCTGCTTGTTCTCATGCTTTCTGTGTCAAACAGTACCCAAAAACATCAAAGAGGCTCTTCAAGACAATAGTAGGTTTGAAGCAATGCAGGAAGAGTTGCTGCAATTCAAGAAACAAGAAGTATGGCAGCTAGTAGATCTTCCCGAAGGATAATACCCTATCGGCACCAGATGGCTATACAAGAACAAGACTGATGATAGGGGAATCGTCATTAGAAACAAGGCAAGACTAGTAGCTCAGGGATACACACAAGAAGAAGGAATATGTAACGCCCGGAAAATTTTCTGATCGAGTCAAATGGTAGTGATGGGTTCGGATGAAAACCATTTAATGAATATAAAATGGTTGCGGGTATTACACCGAGTTAACCCTCCGGGTCACGAGTTTAACGAGTTCGGGGTCCCAGGAACGCCTGGCATATAAATAGAGGGATCAGCTGAGCAACTCTCATTTTCACTCAAACGCCCATTCTAGAGAGAGAAAGTGTAGAGAGAGAAAGTGCCGGATCGAAGCTCGGGTGGTCAAGAATCGAAGGCTGGTGTTTGTGGACTCCTAAACTACAAGAATCAAGGTAAGAAACGTATCTAAATTGCTGCATTTGGTGAAAAACCCGAGTTTGGGGTTTTTTGGGGTTTTAAGTGGCAAAAATCACCCCAAAACACACGTTTTAGGGTAAGAAAACGTGTAATGAGCTTAGATATAGCTTCCTGGGTGATAATCCAAGGGTTTGGGTGGAAAGGATTTGATTTTCGGGCTAAGACGTGCTGATTCGTAAATTTCAGCTCGTTCTGCGAATTTAAGGTCTCGTCCAGCGAAACTGTAAGTTCGTCCAGCGAAACTGGAAGGATTTATAGTGAAGTTACAGTTTCGCTGCAGCGAAACTACATATTCGCCTGAGCGAAACTATAGTTTCGCTGATGACTATGCCAATGCCCAAGTTGACCTTAGATATTGTGAAACTAGGGAATTCCAACGAAAGTTGGGCGCTCGAGGTAGCGAATCTGTCCAGCGAAACTGGCAGAATGTTGTCCAGCAAAACTAGCAGCGAAACTGCTAATTCGCCCGGCGAAACTGCGGGCGAATTTATGGGCGAAACTACCTGCGAAATTAGTAGCGAAATTAGGCAGAAATTAACTCTTTTGAGTGTTAACTTATCTGCAGGCAGTGTAGTGTGACCCGCGTCTTTAAGGCTTGATTGAGAAGCTGCTTGTCAAGCACAGGTGAGTTCTAGGACCCCTCATTTACTGCTTTTAAATGATTTTTGGGGCTGGAACACATATAAACTTGTTTACTGACGTATGTATGTATGACCCATTTGGGTATAACGTTGTGTTATACGTCTAAGGTATGATTGTGGACTCGGCACGTTATATAAGGTCCTAGAATGAGTCCTCACGTTCTTGGAGGGACAGTTAGTGCTACTGCACCAAGATGACGCATAGTAGGTCCCGGATTCGGGAAGGATACGGGAGTAAGTGCCTAGTGATGATTGATTATGTAGGTTATGATTGCACGAGGTTAAGTATGATGATGAATGATGATGCATGTATGATGTTATGTATGACGATGTACGTATGATGCTATGTATGATGATGTATGTATGATGTGTGTGTTCCTTACAATATCGCATGAATATCTTTCTATGGCTTTACGTAATAATGAACGAACGAACGAAGTATTATGTAACGTAAAGTGAAAGATAATGAAAGAGGAACACGATGATGAATGCATGTATTAATAAATGAACGAATGATTTAAAAGATGATGAATACATGCATTAACGAACGAACGAACGAAAGATGTCTTGCAAACATTGGATAAGGTTAACGGGTCTTTCTTAGTGATTGACCATATGTATGGTATCCCTACCGCTTACCTCTAGTACCGTGGCATACGTTTTGCTGTTCATTTAATGACTTCGGCCCGGTAGCTAATAACGTTCGGGGTATAGCAGATGGTAGTGGTACAAAAGATATCCAATGTGCAAGAAAAGATGTAACATGTATTAATGAATGAACGAATGATTAAAAGATGATGAATACATTCATTAACGAACGAATTAATGAAAGATGACTTGCAAGCATTGGATAAGTTTAACGGGTCCTTCTTACTGATTGACCATATGTATGGTATCCCTACCGCTTACCTCTAGTACCGTGGCATACGTTTTGCTGTTCATTTAATGACATCGGCCCGGTAGCTAATAACATTCGGGGTATAGCAGATGGTAGTGGTACAAAAGATATCCAATGTGCAAGGAAAGATGTAACGGGGTCCTTGTCATTCGACCACAGTAATCATGGCTGCGTGCCATGAAGTGGGTAAAGCCTGACAGGACCTAAACGAGAAGTGAAAGATAACGATGTATGACGAACGAACGAATGAACGAATGAGATAATAAAATATTATCTATGTGTATGTACGATGTATGATCGCGTGTAAGGGATGAACGGTTTTTAATATAAACAAAGTATGTTTATTATAAAACTAGAACTCACTCAGCAACGCTGACTTTTATGTGTTTCCAGTTGGCAGGTAGCGTTGCTGAGGATGGCACGAGGCGGCTACTCAGCTCTTTTGGGATGGCATTCTCCATTTGATAATGCTGCAACGTCATGCGTTGTGGGCCCATAACGCACGCAACTCATCACGTTGCATGCCATTACGAGATTTCTTGAGGATTCCCATAAAAGGGATTACTTAAGAAATCTTCTTTAATTTTGAATATGCTGCCACACACCGGAAGTGCGTGTGCGCAGCACATGCAACGAAATATGTTGCATGAGAGTGTCAAGAGTGTTCCTTAAGGGTTCCGATGTACGGAATTACTTAAGGAATATTCTTTAGTATAAAAATATAATTTTTATATTTTTGAACTTAATATCCTCTCTAGAGGTCGCTGTATGACCCTATGAGGGGAGACAAAGTAGAGAAAGCTGTAATTTTTGTAATCATGTCAATTATGTAATGACTTTTATGAATGAATGAGAATGTATATTTTCTTAATTCCGCTGCGTTATTTTATGATTATATACATTATGTATGTTTTACGTGCGATGAACCACCAACAGTAAGGCGCCCGGGAGCGGGGGCCTTACAAGTTGGTATCAGAGCAAAAGTTTAAGTAAAATGGGTAAATTTTCAAAATAAACCTAAAACTTAAACTGAGAAATGGGACAGAAAGGGGATGAATGCCATCTGAGTAGCTGCGTGCCATCAGGTATTTTCTTAAAGTTAATCAAAGTTATATGCGCGTGTAATGTGGTTATGTGTGCTGTTAGATTTAGATACTGATGTAGTCAGGAAGGGTAATGCTTGGGGTGTGAAGAGTAGAGTAAGTGACTAATCACAACTGGCCACTGTAATTAGCAACTTACTGTGCTTAACATAAACTGAGCTATTTCCTTGAATGACCGTGTTGGTATTTGAACCTTTCAATGTGAGATAGAAGATGGTCTGTGGTAGATCATCTAAAGCCCCACTTGGTGGAGGCAGTGGCGGAAGTGGTGCGGAACCACGAGCCACAAGAGGAAGGCTTAGACAAGAGAAGAAGGTTCCTGAAGAACCTAATACTACTCCCTCGGGGGGAGTGGATGAGAGTGATGATTTTAGGGCCATAGGTTTGCTACCATGTTACATGTGATGCCTCTAGGAGGATTTGATGTAGTGTTAGGAATGGACTGGTTAGCAACCTACGAAGCGAATATCGTGTGCCGAAAGAAGATGATTAGAGTGACGGCGACCGACGGAAGTCCGGTGACAATATATGGCGATCGAGTTATGACGATTCCCAAGGTGATCTCGATGGCGGTGGCGGGAAAGTGTATGAGGCGCGGATGTAGCGCCTACTTATGTTATGTAAAGAATGTAGAGACGCCAACACCACAGCTATGCGATGTACCAGTGGTGTGTGACTGTCCAGATGTGTTTCCCGAAGACTTATCGGGTTTGCCACCTGACCGAGAGATCGAGTTCCAGATCGACCTGATACCGGGTGCCCAACCTGTCGCAAAAGCACCATATCGCTTGGCTCCGACGGAGATGAAAGAGTTGATGGAGCAGTTGCAGGAACTGCTGGATAAGGAGTTTATCCGACCGAGTATCTCACCTTGGGGTGCTCCGGTTCTGTTCGTAAAGAAGAAGGATGATAGTATGAGAATGTGCATTGACTACCGCGAGCTGAATAAGCTGACGGTGAAGAACCGATACCCCTTACCAAGGATCGATGACTTGTTTGATCAACTTCAGGGTGCCAGTTGGTTTTCAAGGATAGATCTTCGATCGGGCTACCATCAACTGAAGGTGAAGGAGCAAGATATCCCTAAAACAGCCTTTCGTACGCGCTATGGTCACTACGAGTTTCTTGTCATGTCTTTTGGGTTGACCAATGCGCCGGCTGCTTTTATGGATTTGATGAACCGAGTGTGTCGGCCAATGTTAGATAAATCAATGATTGTGTTCATCGATGATATCCTGATTTATTCAAAAAGCGAGACAGAGCATGCTGATCACATCCGGGAAGTATTGGAAACGTTGAGAAGGGAGAAATTGTACGCCAAGTTCTCCAAGTGCGCCTTTTGGTTACGCGAGGTGCAATTTCTGGGTCACGTAGTGAATGCAGAAGGAATAATGGTGGACCCAGCAAAGGTTGAGGCTGTGATGCAATGGAAGTCACCGAAGACGCCAACTGAGATTCGCAGCTTCTTGGGGCTGGCGGGCTACTATAGAAGATTTATTCAAGACTTCTCCAAGGTAGCCTCACCTTTGACAAAATTGACTCGCAAGGATGTAAAGTTCGTGTGGGGTCGAGAACAGGAGGACGCTTTTGAGGAATTGAAGACGAGACTGACACAAGCTCCTGTCTTGACATTGCCCGAGGGAAATGAAGACTTGGTGGTCTATTCGGATGCATCCTATTCTGGGCTGGGTTGCGTATTGATGCAACGCGGAAAGGTCATAGCCTACGCATCTCGACAACTGAAGACCCACGAAGTCAATTATCCCACGCACGACCTAGAACTAGCTGCGGTGGTTTTCGCGTTGAAGATTTGGCGACACTATCTATACGGGACGAAGTGCACCATCTTCACGGACCGCAAGAGCTTGAAGTACTTCTTCGAGCAGAAAGATCTAAACATGAGGCAGAGGTGGTGGTTGGAGCTGATAAAAGATTATGATTGTGAAATCCATTACCACCCGGGCAAAGCCAATGTGGTGGCTGATGCCCTTAGCCGGAAGGAAAGGCCCGAGCCGATTCGGGTGAAGGCTTATCAGCTAATTATGACCTCTGACGTGATGACGCAGGTTAAGGAGTTCCAAGACGAGGCTTTGAAGGAAGATCGTCTTAACTCTGAAAGGATGAGAGGTCTAGTTACAGAACTGGGTGAGAACACTCTTGGTGTTAAGACCCGATTTGGGCGAGCGTGGATTCCTCGGTACGGGGATCTACGTGGAAAGATCATGGATGAGGCCCATAAGACCCGATACTCCATTCACCCCGGTGCTACCAAAATGTACCACGATATGAAGAAAGACTATTGGTGGCCGGGTAGAAACGCGACGTAGTGGAGTACGTAAGTAAGTGCTTGACTTGCTTACAAGTGAAGGCGGAACATCAGAAACCGTACGGGAAGATCCAACCGTTGGATATACCCGAGTGGAAGTGGGAGCACATCACCATGGATTTCATCACGAAACTACCACATACCCCGAAAGGGTATGATGCTATATGGGTGATAGTTGATCGATTGACGAAGAGTGCCCACTTCCTACCAATCCGCGAGACGTATTCATCTGAAAGATTGGCGGATCTATTTATCAAAGAAATTGTAGCTCGTCATGGCGTACCGGTGTCTATTGTGTCTGATCGTGACACCCGGTTTACCTCCAAGTTTTGGAAGAGGTTTCATGATGCAATGGGGACGAGGCTACACATTAGCACGGCATATCACCCCCAGACAGACGGTCAGTCTGAGAGGACGATCCAAACAATCGAAGACATGCTTCGAGCGTGCGTGATCGATTTTGGAGGAAGATGGGACGATCACCTGCCGTTAGCAGAATTCTCGTACAATAACAGTTATCATGCCAGCATTGGCATGCCGCCCTACGAGATGTTGTACGGTAGGAAGTGTAGGACGCCTGTATGTTTGGGAGACATTGGGCAGAAGGAACTGGGTGGTGTCGAGGTAGTAGAAGCAACGACTGAAAAGTTAGAAAAGATCAAAGCCTTCATGAAGGCGGCAAAAGACAGACAAAAGTCGTATGCTGACAAGAGGCGAAGACCGATAGAGTTCAAGGTCGGTGATCGAGTCATGTTAAAGGTCTCGCCTTGGAAAGGAATCATTAGGTTCCGAAAGCGGGGTAAACTGAGCCCGCGGTATATAGGCCCTTTTCGAATTATCGCCCGTGTGGGAGAGGTGGCCTATAGGCTGGAGCTACCAGATGAGCTGAGTGGAATTCACCCGACCTTCCACGTATCTCATCTGAGGAAATGTTTAGCCGATGAAGATATGGTTGTACCGCTGGAGGATATCGAAGTAGACGAACGGCTCAACTATGTGGAGCAACCAGTGGCGATCATTGATAGAAAAGAGAAACGGCTAAGAAAGAAGGTGGTTCCTCTTGTGCGCGTTCAGTGGAAGCACAGGAAGGGATCTGACTCTACGTGGGAGACTGAAGAAGAGATTAGACGGCATTACCCACATCTGTTCGAAGAGTAACAGGTTTCGGGGACGAAACCTAAATAAGGGGGTGGACTTGTAACGCCCGGAAAATTTTCTGATCGAGTCAAATGGTAGTGATGGGCTCGGATGAAAACCATTTAATGAATATAAAATGGTTGCGGGTATTACACCGAGTTAACCCTCCGGGTCACGAGTTTAACGAGTTCGGGGTCCCGGGAACGCCTGGCATATAAATAGATGGATCAGCTGAGCAACGCTCATTTTCACTCAAACGCCCATTCTAGAGAGAGAAAGTGTAGAGAGAGAAAGTGCCGGATCGAAGCTCGGGTGGTCAAGAATCGAAGGCTGGTGTTTGTGGACTCCTAAACTACAAGAATCAAGGTAAGAAACGTATCTAAATTGCTGCATTTGGTGAAAAACCCGAGTTTGGGGTTTTTGGGGTTTTAAGTGGCAAAAATCACCCCAAAACACACGTTTTAGGGTAAGAAAACATGTAATGAGCTTAGATATAGCTTCCTGGGTGATAATCCAAGGGTTTGGGTGGAAAGGATTTGATTTTCGGGCTAAGACGAGCTAATTCGTAAATTTCAGCTCGTTCTGCGAATTTAAGGTCTCGTCCAGCGAAACTGTAAGTTCGTCCAGCGAAACTGGAAGGATTTACAGCGAAGTTACAGTTTCGCTGCAGCGAAACTACATATTCGCCTGAGCGAAACTATAGTTTCGCTGATGACTATGCCAATGCCCAAGTTGACCTTAGATATTACGAAACTAGGGAATTCCAACGAAAGTTGGGCGCTCGAGGTAGCGAATCTGTCCAGCGAAACTGGCAGAATGCTGTCCAGCAAAACTAGCAGCGAAACTGCTAATTCGCCCGGCGAAACTGCGGGCGAATTTACGGGCGAAACTACCTGCGAAATTAGTAGCGAAATTAGGCAGAAATTAACTCTTTTGAGTGTTAACTTATCTGCAGGCAGTGTAGTGTGACCCGCGTCTTTAAGGCTTGATTGAGAAGCTGCTTGTCAAGCACAGGTGAGTTCTAGGACCCCTCATTTACTGCTTTTAAATGATTTTTGGGGCTGGAACACATATAAACTTGTTTACTGACGTATGTATGTATGACCCATTTGGGTATAACGTTGTGTTATACGTCTAAGGTATGATTGTGGACTCGGCACGTTATATAAGGTCCTAGAATGAGTCCCTACGTTCTTGGAGGGACAGTTAGTGCTACTGCACCAAGATGACGCATAGTAGGTTCCGGATTCGGGAAGGATACGGGAGTAAGTGCCTAGTGATGATTGATTATGTAGGTTATGATTGCACGAGGTTAAGTATGATGATGAATGATGATGCATGTATGATGTTATGTATGACGATGTACGTATGATGCTATGTATGATGATGTATGTATGATGTGTGTGTTCCTTATAATATCGCATGAATATCTTTCTATGGCTTTACGTAATAATGAACGAACGAACGAAGTATTATGTAACGTAAAGTGAAAGATAATGAAAGAGGAACACGATGATGAATGCATGTATTAATGAATGAACGAATGATTTAAAAGATGATGAATACATGCATTAACGAACGAACGAACGAAAGATGTCTTGCAAACATTGGATAAGGTTAACGGGTCTTTCTTAGTGATTGACCATATGTATGGTATCCCTACCGCTTACCTCTAGTACCGTGGCATACGTTTTGCTGTTCATTTAATGACTTCGGCCCGGTAGCTAATAACGTTCGGGGTATAGCAGATGGTAGTGGTACAAAAGATATCCAATGTGCAAGAAAAGATGTAACATGTATTAATGAATGAACGAATGATTAAAAGATGATGAATACATTCATTAACGAACGAATTAATGAAAGATGACTTGCAAGCATTGGATAAGTTTAACGGGTCCTTCTTAGTGATTGACCATATGTATGGTATCCCTACCGCTTACCTCTAGTACCGTGGCATACGTTTTGCTGTTCATTTAATGACATCGGCCCGGTAGCTAATAACGTTCGGGGTATTGCAGATGGTAGTGGTACAAAAGATATCCAATGTGCAAGGAAAGATGTAACGGGGTCCTTGTCATTCGACCACAGTAATCATCGCTGCGTGCCATGAAGTGGGTAAAGCCTGACAGGACCTAAACGAGAAGTGAAAGATAACGATGTATGACGAACGAACGAATGAACGAATGAGATAATAAAAATATTATCTATGTGTATGTACGATGTATGATCGCGTGTAAGGGATGAACGGTTTTTAATATAAACAAAGTATGTTTATTATAAAACTAGAACTCACTCAGCAACGCTGACTTTTTATGTGTTTCCAGTCGGCAGGTAGCGTTGCTGAGGATGGCACGAGGCGGCTACTCAGCTCTTTTGGGATGGCATTCTCCATTTGATAATGCTGCAATGTCATGCGTTGTGGGCCCATAACGCACGCAACTCATCACGTTGCATGCCATTACGAGATTTCTTGAGGATTCCCATAAAAGGGATTACTTAAGAAATCTTCTTTAATTTTGAATATGCTGCCACGCACCGGAAGTGCGTGTGCGCAGCACATGCAACGAAATATGTTGCATGAGAGTGTCAAGAGTGTTCCTTAAGGGTTCCGATGTACGGAATTACTTAAGGAATATTCTTTAGTATAAAAATATAATTTTTATATTTTTGAACTTAATATCCTCTCTAGAGGTCGCTGTATGACCCTATGAGGGGAGACAAAGTAGAGAAAGCTGTAATTTTTGTAATCATGTCAATTATGTAATGACTTTTATGAATGAATGAGAATGTATATTTTCTTAATTCCGCTGCGTTATTTTATGATTATATACATTATGTATGTTTTACGTGCGATGAACCACCAACAGTAAGGCGCCCGGGAGCGGAGCCTTACAGAATAGATTATGATGAAGTATTTGCCCCTGTAGCCAGACTAGAAGCCATAAGAATCTTTCTTGCATATTCAGCATCCATGAACTTCACTGTTTATCAAATGGATGTGAAATGTGCTTTTCTGTATGGAAAGATTGCTGAAGAGGTCTACGTGAGTCAACCACCTGGATTTGAAGACCCAGATTTTCCTCATAGTGTTTACAAGCTAGACAAAGCATTGTATGGTCTTCATCAAGCACCAAGAAAGTGGTATGAGACTCTTTTATCATTTCTTCTTGATAATGGATATGAGAGAGGAAAGATCGATCAGACTCTCTTCAGAAAAAGAAAAGGAAAGGACATGTTGCTAGTACAGATATATGTGGATGATATCATTTTTGGCTCAACAAACAAGACTCTATGTAAAGACTTTGAGAATCTCATGCATTCTAAATTTCAAATGAGTGCTATGGGGGAACTCACTTTCTTTCTTGGAGTACAAGTCCAACAGACAGCAGACGGAATCTTCATCAATCAATCACAATATGTGGAAACAATGCTGAAGAAATTCAAGTTTGCTGACTGTCAGTCAATCAGAACTCCTGTGGATACTAAAGTGAAAATTGGACCTGATCCTAAAGGCAAACCAGTGGATCAAACTCACTATCGATCTATGATAGGCTCACTTATGTATCTAACAGCCAGTAGGCCTGACATTATGTTTGGTGTTTGTGTGTGTGCTAGATATCAAGCAGATCCCAAGGAATCTCATGTCAATGCAGTCAAGAGGATATTCAGATATCTTAAGGGCAAACCTGCTCTTGGACTATGGTATCCAAAGGAAGGAGACTTCAATCTCTATGCATACACTGACAGTGATTATGGGGGATGTAACTTTAGCAGGAAATCCACATCTGGTGGTTGTCAATTTCTTGGTCCTAGACTAGTATCTTGGCAGTGCAAGAAACAAACCAATGTTTCTGTGTCAACAGCAGAAGCTGAGTATATAGCAGCATCAGCATGCTGTTCTCAAGTTCTCTGGATTCAAAACCAGATGCTTGATTATGGTTTTAACTTTCTGCACACTCCAATTTACATTGACAACACAGTAGCAGTTTTTATTACTAATAATCCAGTTCAACACTCAAAAACAAAACATATTGAAATCAGATATCACTTTTTGAGAGATTGTGCTGAAAAAGGATTAATCAAATTGATACAAGTTCACACTGACAATCAATTAGCTGATTTATTCACTAAGGCATTTGATCCAACCAGATTTGAATTCTTAGTTCAATCAATTGGTATGATTAATCTTGAGTAAAATAAAAACAAACAAAAATATTCAAATATTTCAAAAATACCAAAAGAAATCAAAAGAAGAAGTATATAGTTTATCTATGGGAATTGATATAATTACAGTCATTATATCATTCACTGTGCTGATTTATAAAACTTAAAGACTGACATGACTTATCTGATATGTTGGTAGGCTCAACTTGGACAAGACACTAGATGCAGTGATAAATTAAAGATTATATTCAACTGTGATGCTGTCATCTCATAGTATGTGTAAGTCATGACTTGTCCAAATGTGTGTGTGTAGTAACCAAAACACCCCAGGTAATGATAACTTATTAATCTCTTTTACTCACATCAGTTCCTCCTTTGTTTTGCTAAGCAAAGACCTGGAGAAACATGCACATAGTGCTGATGTCAAGATCCTTCAAGATTCCCAATGAGGATCACATCCATCTTGGATGAAACAAACAGCATAAAGATCATTCAAAATGAATGAATCAAAAGAATCCTAAGAGATCACCTTCCAAAGTGAAGTGAAAGGAATTCCAATGTGGATCAAAAGTGATAACTGGATCAAAATTAAAAGAATTTCAATGAGGATCAAGTAATATGGGATTTCTAAATTTAAGTATCCTGGTCATGTAAGATGTGAAAGTTCTAACATACATTGCATGCAGATGGTTAACCTTGCCATGCTTTTGAGTGTGAGGTACATGTTGAATACTTAATCAACTCAAAAACATGATAAGATCATTTGCATCAGAATATTAACCAAGGATGAGTTTAAGAGGACAAAAATACCTATAATCAATATGTTCATGACATTGTCTGTTTTACTAACAATTGCTTGCATTTGTGAAAGATAAGACTGATATGATCCCAAAGAAAGGTATAACTTTACTTCTTGTACAATAAAGAAAACAAAAAGCACAAAAAGATTTCCTTTCAAAATTTTCAAATCTTTCAAAGTTTCCATCCGTTATGGATATTAACTTTAGGGGGAGTAATTTAAAATTTTGATCAATTTTGTACAGGTGTTTCCTTTCTTAAAAATTAGAAAAACCAAAAACAAGTTGCAAAAACAAAAATCAGAAAATCTGTCTGTGTTGTTGCAGAAGTTATACCATAGTATCTCAGTTCTTGCAGACATCTTGATGCATAAAAATCCAAGATAAGTCAACAATAGGAAACTTGATTCACCACAGATGAACAAGTCAATCCAAGCAAGAATTGATGACCCAGAACCAGTCAAAATTCATAAGATCTAGCAACCGACACATCCTGCAACTATCAAACTTCATAAAGTCAATGACATCACTTCATAAAGCATTGAAGAAAATTCATCCAAAACCAACAAAAGCAGAACCATTAAGTTTGAAACTAGAACCATTAAGTTTGAAACTTAATGCGGGTAAGAGTATTGGTTAATGCGGGTGAAGGTAACCCAAGCATTCAACCAATGCGGGTAGTGGTTTGTGGACTGAAACATGTGCAATACTAATGCGGACAACAATACTCTACCGCATTAGTCTCGAGATTTAGAACAAGTTGAAGAAATGCGGACAGAGTTTACTCATCCGCATTTGATGAAAGTTGAAGTTTTGTTCATCCGCATTTGCTACAGTGAACAAATGCAGACAAGTTTTTGTTCATCCGCATTTGCTACAGTGAACAAATGCTCACAAGTTTTTGTTCATCCGCATTTGCTACAGTGAACAAATGCTGACAAGTTTTGTTCATCCGCATTTGCTACAGTACACAAATGCTGATAAACATTTCTTCAACCGCATTTGTTACAGTAATTTTTAATCTGTGCGCACTTGTTTTAAGAACTTGTCAAAAATTGAAATCCATATTAAATTGACTATATAAACCAAAAACGAAAGGTCATTTAATATTTTTCAAAATTGAGAGACTTCAAAGTGAGACGAGTGCCACCATAAGTTACTGTTCATCTTCGTCATCTTCTTCATGTTCTAAACCTTTGATCAAAGTACGAATCATCATCATTCATACTCCTTCGACTCTTTGCCACAGTATTATCGAAGGATAGGTGAATATCCGAAATTGCTCATAACCCTAAATTTCGGACATAAATGAGAAACACGAACTTTGGAAACTAGGTCAAAAAGAAAGCATGCAATATCAAACAAATGTTCATGAACCATTGTCGATTTCATCAAAAAGACACATGCTAATCATGTAAACCTCAACAAACATAGGATTTTCACAAGTTCAGTTTGTCGTAGGAACAGAGCATGTAAATACTAAAATGCTGAAATCAAAAGACATCACCATGGTTAAAATGAGTTGAAATTGAGAAAGAATAATTAATGTAATCAGAGATAACTCATTATAATGAACTTGTATGACTAAATCAGACAAGATCAAATGTATATGAAACAGTATACGTGAACACTCCATTATGACCAAGAAAAGTCAAAATGTGATAAAATTAGGCTGATTTATGACAAACCATTTGTTAATATGCATTATTCATCACACTAATTCATATGCCTTGAATGCAGTGTAACATGGCAAACCTCTCCAGTACACTCACCAGTTCATCACCTCACACATCTCCCATTCATTCTTCTCCCTCTACTGTTCATGCTAAGTTTGGTGACTCTGCAAGCTCCAGCCATGAATCCAAATCATCATCTGATGATAAGGATGATTATATGCCCATGCCTACAAGGAAGGTGACTTCAGAAGCTGCTCCATTCGAGAGCTTTGCTGAATCAGAGATCAACAAGCCAGATGAAAAAGATGAGATGATCTCTGGTCTTCTGAAGAAAATATCTAAAATGGAAACTCTCCTGAATAGAAGATCTGACATTATTCAAGACAGACTTCTTGAGATGGATGAAAAGGAGAGAGAATTGAAAGAAATAAAGGGCATGCATGAGAAGAAAGTGAAAGAAAAAGAAAGGGAGATTGATATGCTGAAAGAGGCTCTCAGACTATCAAAGGATGAAGTCAGTGGTCATTTGGACACTCTCAACATCCAAACTATAGTCATGGAAGAACAAGAGGAGTTTATCGAAGAACAGTCCACTTTGATGGTTGGTCATTTCGACTTTCATCTTTCTTGAGAAAGATGAAAGTCGAAACATTCAAGGCCAAAGGAAGATGAAATGCCTGAACCCTTTTCTGGCCTAAACATGCAAACATATGCCAGAAGAAGGAGCTTTCTTGAGGAAAAGGCCAAAGGAAAGAGGCCAATAGTGGAAGAAGAACTGCCAAAAAGGAGCAGAAAGATGATCCAAGGAGTCTAGCAGCTATTGCTGGATTCTTGGAAGAACATGAACAAGCAGAAGCTCTGCTGAAAAAGAAGGGTGATGTAATTGATCTTGAAGAAGGTGAAATTCCAGGTGGATTCATGGTTGATGAGCCAGTGATCAGTAAAATCTCTATGAATGAAGAACCTTATGTTGCTGAGAAGAATGTATCGGCCAAGTCTGATGAGTTGATGAAAAAGGCCGTATTTTTGATTGATCATGGGTATGACCCAGATGAAGTATTTGGGATGACCTATGAAGGGATGCTAGCAGAAGAAGAAAAACTAAACAAGCTGCTAGATCCAACAGTCGAAACTGAGTATGAAAAAGCTCAATCCTCCAAATCTTCAAAGGTCAAGACTTCTAAAGCAACATCTACTACTCCTCCTCAACCTATGTTCCCCGATCCTTACAGTATGACAGATAAGGAGATGAAGGATTGTCTGTTAACTCAAGGATTTACTAAAAGAAAATTGGGAAACATGAAGACTAATTCCCTAAGGGCTGCAGTCCTTAGGATGATCCTTGAAAAGAAAGAAAGGTTGAAGAAAATGGAGGAAGAGATTACAAGCACCCAACCACGATCAAGAGTTTCAGCTCAACAAATGAGCCTCACTCAGGGAGATCATGACTCCCTGGCACCCATTTTACACAGATATCCTGAGCGGTTTGCTGAGCCTTCTCAACTTGAACTACATGAAGGCCTCACAACTGCAGAAATGATAAAGGGTGTGTCTACTCCAGGAGGAAAGACAGATCAGAAGATTATAACCTGGAAGTATGACAGTGATTGGAACATGTTCATGGTGAAGAGAATATCTGGATTGGTCCAATTCTTCACAGAGTACTCTGCTCTGGTGAACTCTCTAATGATCCATAATCTCAAGGAACTAGCCAACCTAAGATTGATAAATCATGGGGCTATGTTCAGGGGATATGAGTTTGAGGACATTCTAAGGATGTTCAAGAGAACTGACAATTTCAAGTCTTTGAAATCTATCTGCATGAGAAAAGATAGATCTTTTGTCAATCCCTTAGAGAAAAAGAAAAAGAAACCAGCTGAAGAAGTGGTATTCCCTGAACTTAGGGTAAAGCCCACTGAATCCTTGAAAAGAAAGATGGTTGCTGGTACTCACACCTCTGTGCCAATCTCAAATGTTTACTATAACGAGAAGACTTATGAGTTGGTGATTGAAAGGAGGTGGGGAGGAAAAGAAGGAGCTGAAATTCGATTGTTTAGTGGATATGAAGTGAGATTGCTTGATGAATCCTATATCCACTACATATATACCAGGCACTTCAGGGAGATTAGAAACAAGCTTGGTGAAGCTGACATGTACTTCTTTCTCAAGTGCATCAAGCTCCTAAAGATGGCCTATGATAGAATCTTTAAGAAGAAGGAACAAAGGAGGAAGAAGAAGACTCCTTTGCAATTTGGCAACATTGTGAAGTTGGAGGTGGATGCTGATGGCTCTTTACTGATTCACAGGGATGTGCTATCAACTGTATCAATCTCGGAACCTGTGTCACTGAAGAAGCTTCCCATTGAAGCTATACACACCATGAGCCAAATGAAGATTCATGTTTTGAACAGAGAAAAGCTGAATGATGCTAAGCAATTCTCCAACATGATCAAGGCTGTTCTGGACCCATCATATACAGACCCAACTTCAGCATCATCTCCTCCTACTGCACAAGACCCAACAGAATCTTCACAACCTGATCCACCCTCAAACCCTTGAAGTACTCAGGCTGTATAATCCTTAGGGGGAGTATTGTTGGACCCTGAAAGGATCATACATGCCAATTCAAGTGGTGGATGGTTGTTCTGCTGGAAATCTCCCCAAGTCCAAGAAGATATGCGGATACAGAAGTCTGCATAAAAAGAAAAGAACAAGTGTCGGCTATCCGCATTTGTCAATGCGGAAGACCAAGAACAAATGCGGACAAAACATTTGTTCTTCCGCATGAACTAATGCGGACAGTTGATAAGATGTGGACAAGCCATTTGTTCATCCGTATTAACCTATGCTGGTGATCAGCAACAAATGCAGTCGTGTTTGTTCATCCGCATTAACCAATGCTGATGACCAAACACCAATGCTGCTGATGAAGTACTCATCCGCATTAGTCAATACGGATAAACAACAGTTAAATGCTGATGAAGACTTAGACTCAGGGCAGTTTAGTCTTTTTGTACAAACTGTTAGTCAGCCTATAAATAGATTAGAAACCTCGTATATGAGGTGACTTTTTGCATCTTTTGAGACTTCTGAAACATCTGTGTTTCATGAAGAATAGACAATCAGAATATACAGATTAGCTGTCTTGTTACTGTAGAATGCTAAAAACCCTAGCATTTACTTTGTAACAGTTCATCTAATTAATACAAGCATGCATTTATGAGTATATTAAGTGTTCTATGTTCATTGATTGCTTGATTCCGCCACTCAATCATTGACTCAATCATCATATTCGATCCTTGTTGATTCACATCGACTGAGAATATCATTCTCAAACCCAGTCACCTACTTTCACACACGAAACTCTCTACTACCTTTTAAACACCACAAAGATAACCCGAGATTAGGAAGCCGGTGTATATGCTCTAGACAACAAGTTTAGGAGTTTTGAATTAATCAAGGTGTTAGAAGCTCGTGACTTAATCCTTAAGTTACTTCGAGGTTTGGAAACACAAGCCTATCAAGTTTAGAGGCTATGTTCAACTTACCAGGTGAATACGTTTAATACTTTCAAAACATTCAAATGATTTTACTTTTGCGAAAGTGGCATTAGTACGTTAACCATGTTAATGCATAGAGGTATTCTGCTAAAACATTTAGACCAGAAGTATATGTATGTTTGATCAAATTATATCCTAGGGATGGGTGAAAATCCCATACTAGGGCTGGTTCAGACTCAGTGCAGATCCGGAGAGTCCCGTAGTAAGACTGCCTGAGCACCAATACCAGTATATATGGAGGGGGGACTTCCAGTTGAAATAGACTGCTAAATGTGTGGTTTACCGTTAATTTATGATTAACTTTTTATCGTTATTCATGCCAAAATATTTTTGTGTCAAATTAAATGTATTCACCAGCTTTTCGCTAATGTACTATTTTCAAACCTTTTCAGGTAAACATGATTAAATATGTTTAGTCAGGTGTTAGTGCTGGATGGACTATGAATCCTAGGCATGGAAACCCTATGATGAACATATTAGCAAGAATAGTGCTGGAAGGACTAAAGTTTTCCAGGCATAGACCTTGTGGCAAGTTTTGAATATCTGTCAGTAGACAAAAAATTTTGTAAACATTACGTTGAACAATGTTATGTAAAACTATGGGTATCTAATCCCCATCGAATATATGAAAGTTTGTTTTTATAAATCATCAGATTTATTTTATTTTATGAAATGAATTGTAAAATGTTTTTCCGCTGCGTAAACGTCTTTCAAGACAAACAATAAAAAGTGAACAATGACACGTACCAATCGGTCGCACTCCCAGGGTGCCCTGAGACCGGGGTGTGACAGGTTGGTATCAGAGCCACAGGTTTTAGCAAATTAGATACTTGCCTTAGTATCTAGGCTTTAACCATTATTAGAAATAATGCCTACTAAGAAAAAGTAGCTAGATGCCTTGTTATATTAATATGCAGGATATCAGAAAAAGTATTAAACTTACATAATTAACGAACCTTATTTCTAGTAAATGATGGAAATACCTATCGAAGTATCCAATAATACTATTTAGGAAAATTTCAAATTTTAGTATTAAGATACTCCATTTTATTCTCGTTATAGAATGCAAACAACAATGATAGTAGACCCGCGGTGTATACCAGAGGGAACCGTAAGATAGTTAACGAAGATGAAGATTGTACGACCCAGAAAACTGAAATACAAAGGATGATCGCCGAGGGAATTAGAGACGCGATTCCTACCATAATCGCGACCTTAAAAGAAAAAGAACCTCCCAGTCAAACTAACGAAGTTTCAAGATTTGGAAAGAAAGATGATGATCGTCATAGCTCGAGTGATGAAAATTAAGAAGATGAAACGCCTAAGAAAAGGAAGAAACAGGATGGATGTTCATATCGAACATTTCAAGCATGTGAACCTACTGAGTTTTCAGGCAACGAAGGTGCAATTGCAGCCATCCGGTGGCTAGAAAAGATCGAATCAGTCTTAGCCATTAGCAAGTGTGCTAACGAGGACATGGTTGTGTTCGCCTCACATTCTTTCAAAGATGAGGTATTGGAATGGTGGAACTCTATTATTCAGTCAAAGGGACGAAATAAGACTTATGCTATGACTTGGGATGAATTTCGTGCATTGGTAACTCGAAAGTTCTGCCCAATGAACGAAAAGGAGAAAATCACCAATGTATTTTTGAATCTTCGAATGGTTGGTTCGGATAACAAGGGGTATAATACCAAATTCTTTGTATATGCCCGACTCGTGCCACATCTTGTGACACCCGAATGCAACATGATCAGTTGCTATATTTGGGGACTAGTCAATGAAATTCGTGATATGGTGAAGGCGGTCATGCCACAGACAATAGAGTCTGCGGTAGAGTCAGCTGGACTTTTGACAGATAGAATGGTTAGAACCCATGAAGAGAATAAGAAGAAAGAGGTGGTCCATAAACCAAATATAGAGACAAAGAAACTTGATAAAGGGCAAGGAAAGAAAGAAGATTCATACTCTCTCCCCAGATGCAAAACATGCGGGAAGAGACACACGGGAAGATGCAGATCCACTCTATTCTGCAACTATTACAAGACTTCAGGACATACTTCTGAGGCTTGCTACAGGAAAAGGGTGATAACTTGTTTTAACTGCAATGAACAAGGCCACTACAAGTCTGAATGCCCAAGGCTTAATAAAGAAGGTGGTGCTGGAGGATCTGGAACCAAGACGGATCCTGGTGTGAAGAAGACAGCACGAGCATTTGTGATAAATACTCGTGAGGATGCTGACTTGCCGGACGTCATTACCGGTACACATCTTATCAATAATGTATATGCTAGAATTTTATTTGATTTTGGTGCAAACTAAAGCTTCATAGACTATAAGTTCTGTAGTTTGTTAAATGAACCTCTAGTAAGGTT
This sequence comes from Flaveria linearis, assembly GCA_024085815.1. Taxonomy (NCBI): domain Eukaryota; kingdom Viridiplantae; phylum Streptophyta; class Magnoliopsida; order Asterales; family Asteraceae; genus Flaveria; species Flaveria linearis. The sequence goes on from CM044001.1 coordinate 19,606,088, forward strand.
AGACAAATCCTATGAAGTTGAAACCACAAATGGAGATCTAGTTAAAATCTCAGAATCCTTAGATAACGGTAGGATTACTCTTTCTAATCATGTCATCCCTGTGAAACTTTTGCCTATGACATTAGCAGGATTTGACGTGGCACTTGGTATGGACTGGTTGGCCTCGAACCAAGCACATATCATTTGTAATCAAAAGCTTATTAAACTCTATGTGCCTACTAGAGAAGAGATTATTGTCAAAGGTGACAAACCAATAAATCATGTTGGAATAATCTCAATGTTAAAAGCAACCAAATGCTTAAGGAAAGGATGTTTGGCATATCTGATCACTGTATCAGATGACAAAACGAAGAAAAAGATTAAAGACGTGCCAGTTGTAGCCGAATTTACCGACGTCTTTCCAGATGAATTGCCGGGGATCCCACCTGATCAAGAAGTTGAATTTAGAATTGATCTTGTACCGGATACATCACTAATAGCTAAAGCCCCGTACAGATTAGCTCCAACTGAAATGAAAGAATTAAAGCAACAATTAGATGAACTGTTGGAGAAGGGATTTATCCGACCGAGTTCTTCACCTTGGGGAGCTCCAATTCTATTTGTTAAGAAGAAGGATGGATCAATGCGTATGTGTATTGATTATCGTGAGCTGAACAATGTGAGCATCAAAAATTGGTATCCACTTCCTCGAATCGATGATCTATTTGATCAACTTCAGGGAGCGTGTTACTTTTCTAAAATTGATCTAAGATCAGGTTATTACCAGCTTAAAGTTCAAGAATAAGATATTCCTAAAACTGCATTCCGAACTAGATAAGTTCGTAATCGTGTTCATCTATGAGTTCACAGTTATGCCCTTTGGACTCACTAATGCCCCTGCATCTTTTATGGACATGATGAATCGAATTTGTAAACCCCATTTAGATAAGTTCGTAATCGTGTTCATAGATGATATTCTTATCTATTCCAAAACTGGAGAGGAACACGCGAATCATCTTAAAATACTACTTGAGGTACTCAGAAATGAGAGATTGTACGCTAAATTCTCAAAATGTGAATTTTGGCTTACGGAAGTACAATTTCTTGGCCATGTTATTAACGCTAAAGGCATTCAAGTAAATCCTTCCAAGATTGAGGCTATTTCTAAATGGGAAATCCCTGCATCCCCATCTAAAGTTCGTAGTTTCCTTGGATTGGCTGGATACTGCCGTCGATTCATTCAAAACTTTTCTCGAATCGCTGCCCCTCTTACATCTTTGACTTGAAAATCTGCAAAATATGAATGGGGACCAAAACAGGATGAAGCATTCAAGACCCTTAAAAAAAGTTAACAAATGCACCCATCCTGACTTTGCCAAAGGGTACTGAAGATTTTATCATTTATTGTTATGCTTCACAAATTGGTCTTGGATGTGTGTTAATGCAAAGAAATAAAGTTATCACTTATGCATCACATCAACTAAAAACACACGAGAAGAATTATACGACTCATGATTTGGAGTTGGGTGCCATAATCTTTACGCTAAAGATATGGAGACACTATCTTTATGTAGTCAAATTTACTATTTACACTAACCATAAGAGTCTAAAATATATATTTGGTCAGAATGAACTAAACATAAGACAGAGGAGATGGATGGAAATCCTAAGCGATTACGATTGTGAAATCTGTTATCATGAAGGTAAAGCCAATGTTATGTCTAATGCTTTGAGTAGAAAAGAAAGAGAAAAGCCAAAAAAGGTTCATGCGTTAAGGCTTGATCTTCAGATTGATTTACTTAGTCAATTGAAGAATGCTCATAAAATAGCGTTAGAAGATCTAGAAAAAGAAGAAGGAATGAAGGGAATGCTTGATCAGTTGGTCAAGGGGGATAATGAACTAATTAGATTAAATAAGAGAATCTGGGTGCCAATTGCTGGTAATCTGAGAGAAAGAATACTTGAAGAAGCTCATAAGTCTAGATATACAATGCACCCAGGGAGCGACAAAATGTACAAGAATCTGAAAACTAACTACTGGTGGATAGGTATGGAAAAGAGCATTGCACTATATGTTGCAAAATGTCTTACATGCTCTCAAGTTAAGGCAGAACACCAGAAACCTTCAGGTTTACTGCAACAACTTAAACTACCTATCTGGAAATGGGAAATGATAACCATTGATTTGATTACTAAACTTCCTCGAACAAGTCGGGGGAATGATACTATCTGGGTTATCATTGATCGACTGACTAAGTCCGCCCATTTCATTTCAATAAAAAAACATTTAGCATGGATAAGTTAGCAAAATTGTACATCAATGAAATAGTAACTTTACATGGTGTGCCACTATCCATCGTGTCAGATAGAGATAGTCGTTTTACATCTTGGTTCTAGCAAAGTTTTCAGAAAGCGTTAGGAACTCGATTAAACCTAAGCACTGCTTATCATCCGCAAATGGATGGGCAAAGTGAAAGAACGATCCAAACGCTAGAAGATATGCTTCGAGCATGTGTGATAGACTTTGGAGGCAGTTGGGATAATCATCTACCTCTAATGGAATTCTCCTATAACAATAGCTATCACTCAAGCATCCAGGCAGCGCCATTTGAAGCCTTATACGGCAGAAAATGTAGAACACCTGTGTCTTGGTCTGAATTTGGAGAGAATCAAGTGTCTGGACCTGAAATAGTCCAAGAGACAATTGATAAAGTACTACAGATCAGAGAAAGATTGAAGACAGTTCGCGATCGTCAGAAGAGTTATGCCGACAAAAGACGTAAGCCACTAGAATTTAACGTCGATGACAAGGTGTTACTAAAGGTATCACCATGGAAAGTGTCACACTCCAACCTTGATGGCGGAATCATCGAGATGTGAGGGTTAAGATTGTTTATAGCCACATAACGCTATATTTAAATGTAAATATTCAAATTATAAGTTTCAAAAGAAATTACAAACATAAGTCGCAAACATGAAATAAGTTCAAAGATTGAAATAAGTTCAAAGATAACCTAACAAAATGTAATCTTTTTATTTCATTAACTAGGTCCAAGTCCTAGATTATTGCAAGCTTCAAAAATTCACTTTAAACTTGAGGATTACCTGAAACATGATAAAAATAAAAGGTCAACTAAAAATAGTCGGTGAGTTTCCAAGGTTTTCATATATAATATGATAAGGTTACAAGTAGCAATTCATGTCATAGGTTATAAGTAAGTAAGGTTATAGAACATATATCATTACAAGGTTATAGAACATATATCATTACAACCAAACCTCAACTTGATTACAAGAATATAAGATTGACTAAGTGTATTTGGTTCCCATGATGAACAAGCATACATCATCAGGAGCCGGCAATACCTCGGCTTTAGCACCAAATAGGCTTGTCAGGTCCAAAGATCTAAGACGTCGTCAGGCTAGCAATAGTTAATGATTGTAAACAAACTACGTATCTCATATAATCACTTACAACACACAAATAACCATGACAAAATATAAAGATGAATTGCAAGTGCTTTACAAGTCTCAAATGTTTATAAGTCTAATATTAAGTTCAATGAATTATTATGAGCTAGGGTTCTATTTAAGGTTTGGGGGTTTTGTCAATTATATTTAACAAACGAAACCAATTATATTTTCGTGGAAACGATTTGTTTATATTATATTTAAGAGGTTTCGGTTATTCAATCGATCGGGTTTATAACCGATGTTTAAACGCATTAAAAGTTCATAACGAGGTTCGAATTGTGTTAACGGAGTGATTGGTATCATTTGGAAATAAAACGGATGAGTTTTGCGGGTTTTGGTACCTCGTCGGACTTGGCCGGAGTCCGGCCGGCGAGTTTACCGGAAAAACGGGTAGAAAGGGGGGGGGTTGGTTTGGGATTAATGTTTAAAGATTAATATAAATGGTCCCTGCAGTTTCAACTTTTGTTATTTTATGTTAAAACTTTATTTTTAAAGTTTCAAAAATTAGCAAACAACCCCCCTAAGCTTAATTTAATCTATAAGTTTTAAACATATTACAACTTATTATTATTATCATTATTATTATTATTATTATTATTATTAACATAAGATTGGTTATTATTATTGTTATAATAGTAATTATTATTAATCTTATTAGCATTGTTATCATTATTGGTATTATTATTATTAGTGATATTATTATTATTAATAGTATTTTTACTATTATCATTAGTTATTAAAAGAATTAAAGACAACCAAGAAAAATAGGCATGACCACGCCATAAGTTTCATAATGGGCATAAGTAGTCCTTACAAGAACTTAACAAGATTAGCTTTTAATTTAACGAAAATACGAGATGTTACAGAAAGGTATTGTATGATTCGGAAAGAAGGGAAAGTTAAGTCCTCAATTTGTTGGACCCTTTAAAATCTTAAAACGAATCGGACCAGTAGCCTATCAACTAGAATTGCCAAATGAGATGAATGGAGTACACGATGTATTTCATGTGTCCAACTTACGTAAATGTTTGGCTGATGAATCGCTAGCAATGCCATTACAAGATGTAGAGGTTAACGAAAAGTTGAAATTTATCGAACAACTTCTTCAAATTGAAGACCGTTAAGAAAAACATCTAAAGAGAAGAAAGCTAGTATTGGTAAAGGTAAAATGGAACTCAAGACGAGGTACTGAATATACGTGGGATCTAGAGTCAGAAATGAAAAAGAAATATCCATACTTATTCCAATAAATCTTGAGGACGAGATTTAAATAAAGGTGGGGAGGATGTAACACTTGCGAATTTTCATATTATATTTGTCAGTAAATAATCATAGTTATGTTGTAAGCGTGACTTCATGACTAAGTTTTTAGATAAATACTTAATGGCTAAGCCTTCAGATGCAACTTAATAGTTAAGTTACGGATAAAACTTAACAATTAAGTATTGGATAAAACTTAGTACCTAAGTTTAGATAAAGAATAGAATAAAACTTAACGGGTAAGTTTTGGATAAAGCTTAATAGCTAAGTCTTGAATAAAATATAAAACTTAATAGCTAAGTCTTGAATAAATATAAAACTTAATAGCTAAGTTTCGAATATAATATAAAACTTAATGGCTAAGGTTTGAATAAAATATAAAACTTAATTGCTAAGTTTTGGACTTAATAATTAAGTTTGGATAAAACTTAATAAGAAAGAAATACTTAATGAGTAAGAAATATCCATATATAAATAGATGCTTCTAGCTTTATTTCGTTTCATAACTTTTTGATCGACTTCCCTACTTTCACACACGAAACTCTCTATTACCTTTTAAACACCACAAAGATAACCCGAGATAACAAGTTTAGGAGTTTTGAATTAATCAAGGTGTTAGAAGCTCGTGACTTAATCCTTAAGTTACTTTGAGGTTCAGAAACATAAGCTTATAAAGTTTAGAGGCTCTGTTCAACTTACCAGGTGAATACGTTTTATACTTTCAAAACATTCAAATGATTTTACTTTTGTGAAAGTGGCATTAGTACATTAACCATGTTAATGCATAGAGGTATTCTGCTAAAACATTTAGACCAGAAGTATATGTATGTTTGATCAAATTATATCCTAGGGATGGGTGAAAATCCCATACTAGGGCTGGTTCAGACTCAGTGCAGATCCGGAGTGTCCCGTAGTAAGACTGCCTGAGCATCAATACCAGTATATATGAAGGGGGACTTCCAGTTGAAATAGATTGCTAAATGTGTGGTTTACCATTAATTTATGATTAACTATTTATCGTTATTCATGCCAAAATATTTTTGTGTCAAATTAAATGTATTCACCAGCTTTTCGCTGATATACTATTTTCAAATCTTTTCAGGTAAACATGATTAAATATGTTTAGTCAGGTGTTAGTGTTGGATGGACTATGAATCCTAGGCATGGAAACCCTGTGATGAACATATTAGCAAGAATAGTGCTGGAAGGACTAAAGTTTCCTAGGCATAGAACTTGTGGCAAGTTTTGAATATCTGTCAGTAGATAGAAAATTTTGTAAACATTGCGTTGAACAATGTTATGTAAAATTTTGGGTATCTAATCCCCATCAAATATATGAAAGTTTGTTTTTATAAATCATCAGAGTTATTTTATTTTATGAAATGAATTGTAAAATGTTTTTCCGCTGCGTAAACGTCTTTCAAGACAAACAATAAAAAGTGAACAATAACGTGTACCAATCGGTTGCACTCCTGGAGTGCCCTGAGACCGGGGTGCCCTGAGACCGGGGGTGTGATAAAAAGCTTTCTTCTTTTATCAACATAACTCTTTTGCATATCATGTGTTGCCTTCAATCTGTTCTTAATTTTACTGATTTTATTAGATGTGTCCTGTAGAAGTTATGGGCCTGTAAGCTGTCTATCTCCCACCTCATTCCAACACAAAGGTGACCTACACTTCCTTCCATATAAAGCTTCAAATGGAGCTACTCCAATACTAGGATGGTAGTGATTGTTATATAAAACTTCTATTAAAGGTAAGTGTATATCCCAGTTACCGCCAAAATCTAATGCATAGGCTTGTAACATATCTTCTAATGTTTGAATAAGAAGATATATCTGGGGTTTAGTACCACAGATAAGAGGAATGGTTAAGTCAGCAATGCCAAAGACTTTCTAGGATGCAGTGACATTATCAGGAAGCTTGACTATGAGGTGATAAGGAATGCGTCGTTGACTGACTGAGGGATTGGAGATAAAAGAAAGTGGAGCAACAATAACTCCGAAGGGAAATTTGGAGGAAACTAAAACAAGAGGATAAATAGAAATACAGTAAGAAACTTCTTAGGAACAGTCCAAGAAAAGAGACCACAGACAGAAGGTCAACCATGGTGCAATGCTTGCAATAGATACCATAATGGTAAATGCAATATTATGGATGGTATGTTGAACTCATATTTACCCGAGTTCCTAGTGCTTTTGTAAAGTCTACAAGAATCTTGAAGTAAATCTACTATCTCTATTAGATATTATTGAGATGGGTATTCCATGCCTAGACACAATTTACTTCATATAAATCCTTGCTAATTTCTACATTTTATAATCTTCTGTAATTGGCAAGAAATGAGCTGATTTAGTTAGTCTGTCGACTATAACTCATATTGCGTCACACCCACTAGAGGTTCTGGGTAATTTAGTTACAAAATCCATGATAATATGATCCCACTTCCACTCAGGGATTTCTGGTTGATGCAAACATCCGAGGGTTTCTTGTATTCTGCTTTTACTCTTAAACAGATATCACACTTTTCTACAAATTCTGCAACAGCTTTCTTCATACCTGGCCACCAATACTGGTTTCTCAAATCTTTATACATTTTAATATTTCCTGGATGTACTAAATATCTAGACTTATGTGCTTCCTTTAGAATAGTTTCCCTTAGCATGTTATTATTAGGAATCCAAGTTCTTCTTCTAAATCTCATAATTCCATCTGACATTGCTTCTAGTTGCTTGTTCTGCCCCATCACATCTCTTAATTCATCTTTTTACTGGGCTTCTTGAATCTGACTTATTAAATCCGAGTAATTCCATCCTCATAGCACGGACCCATAATGGCTTAGTTCTTTCTTTCCTACTTAAAGCATCAACTACTACATTTTCCTTTCCTAGATGATATTTGATTTCACAATCATAATCACTTAATAATTCTACCCATCTTCTCTGTCTCATATTCAACATCTTTTGATCTAATATGTGTTGCAAAGTCTTATGATTTATATAAACTATATACTTAGTTCCATATAGATAATGTCTCTAAATCTTAAGTACAAGTACTACTACTCCTAATTCTAAGTTGTGAGTATTATAATTCTTTTCACTTCCTCTGAGTTTCCTACATGCATATGCAATTACCTTATCTCGTTGTATTAAAACACATCCGACACCTTGATGTGATGCATCACAATACACTACAAAATCATCTGTACCATTCGGAAGAGCTAAAATAGGAGCACTACATAATTTATTTTTCAAAAGTTCAAATAAAACATTCTGTCTTTCTCCCTAAACATATGGCTTATCTTTCTGACTTAATTCTGTTAAGGGTTGGGCTATTCTTGAAAAATTTTCTATAAACCTTCTATAATAACATGCCAAACCTAAGAATTGACGTACTTCAGTTGGCGTTTTTGGAATTTCCTATTTCTTAACATCTTCAATCTTTGTTGGGTCAACCTGAATTCCTTCTTGGTTAACCACATGTCCTAACAATTGTACTCTTTTCTAAAATTCACACTTTGAGAATTTGGTGTACAGTTTTTCCTTTCGAAGTAATTCCAAAGTTAGCCTTAGGTGTTTTTCATGTTCTTCCTTACTTTTAGAATAGATTAAGATGTCTTCTATAAAGATAATGACAAATTCATCTAAGTAAAGTTTGCGCACTTTTTGCATTAGATCCATAAATACTACTGGACCGTTGGTTAACCCAAATGGCATTATAAAGAACTCATAATGACCATATCGAGTTCTAAACGCAGTTTTAGGTATATCTTCACCTTGCACCCGTAACTGGTGATATCCTTATCTTAAGTCAATTTTTGAAAAGTAATTATATCCTTGCACTTGATCAAATAGGTCATCAATCCTAAGGAGAGGATATCTATTCTTAATAGTTACTTTATTAAGCTCTCTATAGTCGATGCATATCCTAACATCTTTCTTCTTTACAAATAAAATTGGTTCTCCCCAAGGTGATACACTAGGATGTATATATCCTTTATCCAATAATTCCTGAAGTTGACTCATTAACTCTTTTATTTATGTTGGAGCCAAATGATACGAAGACTTGACAATAGGGGTAGTCCCCAGTACTAATTCAATCTTGAACTCTACTTGATGAAGGGGTGGTAATCCTAGTAATTCATCAGGAAATACCTTTAGGTATTCTCTAATAATAGGAACATCTTCTATGTTCTTCTTATTTGGTTTTGTATCAACTACATGGGCTAGGAATGCTAGACATTTCTTTCTCAAATATTTCGGGGTTTTCTTACATGAGACTATTTTTACAGCACCTCTAGGTTTCTCACCATATATGACAAGAATTTTATTATCCTTAAGTACAGGAATTTTAATCATTCTTTTTTCACAGATAATTCCAGCCTGATTTTTACTTAACCAATCCATACCCACAACAACATCAAAACTTCCTAATTCAATAGGAATCAAATCTATATCAAAGCAATGATCATCTAAATTTAAGGTACAGTTATGAATAACTTCACTGGCTTTAATTATCTTTCTATCAGCTAATTTTATCATATACTTATTTTTTAGTTTCTCTGAAGTTAAACTAAGTAAAGGCTTAAATGTATTTGAACAAAACTACGAGTTGCTCCCGTATCAAATAATACAGTTACGTACTGATCATTAATAAGAAATGCCCGCCATTACTTCTAGCTCTTGTTGTGCCTCTTCATCTTGCAACACAAAGGCTCTGCCACATGGATTGTTTGGGTTCGCTAGAGTTTCTCCTTTTAGTTCTGGACACTCGTTGCGAAAATGATTCTCATTTCCACACTGGTGGCAAACTAGTTTAGGGTTTGCGGGTCCCTTACATTTTTTGGATATGTGTCCCTTGTTTTTGCAATTGTAGCAAATCACAATATTGCATTTACCATTATGGTATCTATTGCAAGCATTGCACCATGGTTGACCTTCTGTCTGTGGTTTCTTTTCTTGGACAGTTCCTAAGAAGTTTCTTACTGTATTTCTGTTTATCCTCTTGTTTTGGTTTCCTCCAAATTTCCCTTCAGAGTTATTGTTGCTCCACTTTCTTTTATCTCCAATCCCTCAATCAGTTAACGACGCATTCCTTATCACCTCATAGTCAAGCTTCCTGATAATGTCACTGCATCCTAGAAAGTCTTTGGCATTACTGACTTAACCATTCCTCTTATCTATGGTACTAAACCCCAGATATATCTTCTTATTCTTTTAGCTTCTGGCATCACTAGATGTGGAATTAATCTAGATAACTCATTGTGTCTATCTGTATACTCTTGATGTGCAGCACCCCTCATTTCTAGTGCTAAGAATTTTGTTTCTATCCTTTCTATCTCATTATAAGGGTAGTATTTTTCAATCACTAGATTTCTAAATTCCTCCCAGCTTAACCCGTTCATAACATTTCTTCCTTTAGTTTAAATTTCCATATTCCACCAAGACTGTGCTTCTCCTTTAAGAGAATGTGAAGTAAACCTGGTCTTACAATCATCAGCATAATCACTGATATCTAATACCGACTCCATTTCTTCTAACCAACATAGTGCTTGTACTGCTCCACCTTTTCTATTAAAATCTTGGGGTTTACAATACATAAAAGTCTTATAGGAACACACTTTTCTAACCCCATCTATAACTTCTTCCTCAAGGTGTTCTAATCCGTCAGCATCTCCTGGTTCATCGTCTTTACGCAGTATACCTCCGAAATTAAGATTCTGTTGAAGTTGAGCTATTAACGTAGATATTGCAGCCTCCAATTATTGAGTCATTATTTGAGAAAACCTTTATTCTCATTTGCAGATATATTTACCGGTGGAGCTTCTTCTTCTAACCTAGTTCTTGATCGTCCAACTCGTGCAGTTCTTCGTACAAGTTGAGTATTTCTTCTTGGCGGCATGTTTCACTACATATTAATCATATTAATGCCTTAAGAAGACAAAAATATATACATACATATATAAGTTTTACTCAAACATAATATTTAGCAGTCATAACAAAATATTTCATTATATTCTTATTCTATATATTTAAAGTTATCACATCATACATAAGGTTCATTATTTTTCTAATCTCCCCAAACACAGTTCCATATTTGTGAAGTTTCTTGTATGCTTTCACTTATTTGACATCTTCTTGAATTGCCCGAATTTCTTGTTGTATCTTCTTAACTCTCTTAAGGATCTGGTTAGTTGTTTCTATCTGACAATCTTCCAACCTTTGTCTATTGATTTATCTTTGTTCAGTTTCAGAGTCATCCGGTTGGGTTATGGGTATTATCTCAGATGTAAGGGGAAATGTTTTAGGTTTTTATTTTCTGATTTCTAAAGTTCCTTAGCCAAAAATTTCTTACCACATCATACACTTTTTCTAGGGGCCTTAATTGTTTAACCTCTAATGGTTACTGGTGCACGTAGGACGTAAAACTTTGACTTTGTGTTAGTTCTAGTCTTTGGTTGGGATATTTCTATGTTGATAGAGGCTTTGTTTCTGGTGTTGTTTCTTTAAGGTTGTTATGGTCTGAACATTCCGAAGGATCAGTTTCATTATGGTGGCTATCATAATTATAAGTACTCATAACTGCAAAAGTTCTTATAAATTTTAATTATATTATTACTATTCAAAACAATTAGCCAAATAGGTTCAAAAAAATTTCACATTCACATAGTAACTATGTATAATTCACATATATACTAATAAAACAATCCTCCTTTATTCAATCATAGATATCATAAATAAATTTTTATTATTTCATGATACCAGAAATTATTACCACATAAGCTTATGGATAGAAAATATATATACAAGTTTTTAATCATGCTGAAAAATTATTATCATATGAGCTTTGGTTATAGTCTAGGAATTTACTAATAATACCTAATTCTCTATAACCAATGGCTCTGATACCAATCTATCACATTCTGGTAGAAGCGTGAAATGCTTGGATGTAACTTCTCAGCTCAAACCACATTGATTATAATATCATACAATCACCATAACATAATTAAACATAACATTTCATAAATATATATTTTATAGGATTACATATACAAAATTTAGTCTAATATCTAGACTTATACTTATAACCCTACTCCAACATACATGTCTTCATATTTCATTATTTCTTCAGCTAGTTATGGACGTGAACATCCATAAAAAGGTTGAAGTCGGACAAATCTACTATTACCCAAACACACAGCTGTCCTATGTAATCAAACCAGTCATCGAATAAATTGAACGTGTAAACAAAACTATAAAACATATTGATCACCTGAAAAAAATTATATATCTTTAAAAATTATGAAATTTGTGAAAACTGTCCCCTCTTGTGTATCATAATTCATTTAAAATTGTCATGATTTTACCTACTATTTTACAATTTCTTTTGATTTTTCTTCTCATTAATTATCCTAAATTATGAAACTGTGTCAAACTTGTGAATTAATTCATGAAATTTATACTGTAATTCTAGTATAATATAATGGTCATCATATAAATTTTCCAGATTTTTATCAAGTCCAGAGCTTCTGTTTGGTATTTTTAATTTCCTCAATTAAATCATATAAATTAATGTATCCCATATAATTATTACATATTTTCCAGTTTATTGTTTTAATATTTTCTAACAGAATTCTAATTTTTTTCACACAATCATTTAAATATCTAATCTATTTTAACCAATTAAATTGTGAAATAACATGTATTTGAACACTTTAAACCCTTTATTTATATATTTTTTTCTATAAAATCTTCAAACTTTTTGTTTCATAACTTAGGGACTGATTTTAGTTGAAATCAAAGTTTTTATAAGATTAGTGATTAATTCTTATGATACATAACATAAGTGTTTAAGTTCTATGTATGTTAGATACATACATAGTTTATAAACTTTTTAATCAATAAAGTTTAGTCAATCTAACCTTGATTATAAATAAAAGAAGAGGGTGAAGGATTGTTAAAAGAGACTTTTAACTTCTTGATTCTAACTTAGAGAAAACACTCAATCTTGGATAATATTCCAAGTGATGTAGATGGATAGGAGATGATAACCTTATGGTGAATTTGGTGAAAGGAAAGGGTTGATATTGTAGATGAAGTGGTTTGGAGGTGATGATGATGTAATCCGATAGGTGATGGTGGTGTTGGAAGGTGATGGTGTCCGGTAGATGATGGTGTTGTTAGAGGAGATGATGGTTGATGTTGGTTGAGTGGTTGGGAACCGAAAGTAAGAGAGAGCCAAGAGGTGAAGGTGGTGGTTGTGGTGGTTTGCGGTTATGGTGTTTGTGGGGGTTCTATCGGCCGAGAGTTCTAAGGGAGTGAGGAAGCCATCATTAGATCTAACTAAGTTGATGAGGTGGTGGTTTTAGGTGCATTAGGTGGCCATTTAGGTGCTAGGTGGCTTGATTCCAAGAGTGATTAATGTGAGTGTATTGCTAGGTGTCATCTAGTGGTGTTAATTACCTTCTTAATGGTTAAGTTTAGTTTAGTTAGATGATTAGTTACTAATCTAGGTTAATTGTTGTCTTAATGGACCAATACTAGTGTTAAGTGGGTGCTTTAGTTAGTTTTTAAGTGTTTAGGATTAGTTTAGTTTTGGTTTTCGACATAAGTTCTCTAGATGTTAACTTTGTTTGGAAATGTTGATTAAGTTTCAAATCTTATTATATATACATGAAAGCTTCTATCATTCAAGTAACTAATCATATAATCCTATAATTTGGTAACTCACTAACCTATGGTTCAATAACTACTAAATTCACAAAAGTAGTATACATGCACACGTAAACTTTCATGCATGCATGCATGTTCATGTAACACAAGTGCATGTTCAATGAAACATGAAAAATTCATATAAGGTTAATCAAATTAAATCACTCTAACAATCTCTAACAAGGTGCATAACTATAAATTATCAATATATAATAGTTTTTAAAATATTAGTTTACCTAACCTTGGTTTTAAGGTTCTCACATATACAATTCTTGCAAGAATAATTGAATGATGTACGACTTGCATACATTAAAAGGGAATGTCTTGCATTATGCAAGTTAGGGTTATTGGGATCTCATAATGATATGTTTATGAATACAACCCAGTTGCTTTGAGGATATTATAAGGATTATGAAAACTAAATTGACTATGATACGTTATGATAACTTGACTATGATATGTTATTATATGATCCTGTTATGCCATGATATGATCTGATTATGATTATGATTATGATTATGATTATGATTATGATTATGATATGATTATAAATACTATATGGTATGATATAATGAAATTTAATAATTGTCAAGTTATGGTTTAAAGATAAATTAGAACTCACTCAACAACGTTGACTTAAATCATTTAATGTGCATATCAGATTGTGCAGGTATAATGAAATGAAATGAAATTTTGGCATCAGAATAAGAGCTACCTGACATGTTAAAGACTCCATCCAAGCTTTAATATTTTAAGAGGAAATTGCATAAATGGTCCCTATGATTTGGTCATATTGCAAGCTTAGTCTCTGTATTTTAAAAATTGCAAGCTTAGTCCAATATTTGAAATATGATTGCACATTTAGTCCCCACTATTAATCTCAGTTAGTTTTTAAGTTAGTTTTTAATGAAGAGAATTACAAAAGTGGTCCTTAAAGTGAATGTGTATTAAATATGTATTAAATATGTATTAAATGACAATAATACCCCTACTATGTCTCTCTTTTTTTATTAAAAACTAACTTATAGAGTAAACTACACGAATCGTCCGTGAGGTTTGCTGAAATATTACCTTTCACTCTTGGGATTGAAAATTTACAGGTTTATTCCTAAGGTTTGAAAAAACATAACACGAACTGTCATTAGTATAGTGACGTTGATACTAATAAAATGACAACTTTACCCCTAAACCCTCATAACTACCCTACCCTCCTCTTGAGTCCCTCCCACCGTTCCTTGCCATTGATCTGTCCCACTAGTCACCGTACCACCTCCAGGCGGCACCATACCGCCTCCACCCTCTTCCTCCATCCTCTCCTGCAACCATACCGCCTCCAACCTCTTCTCCGGTAATTATGCCATCGCTACCAATGACATATGTGTTGACGCTAACTCTTATTAGATCTAAGTAGATGGCGATTGGTGGAGATGTTTTTGGTGACTTGTTTCACACGAGGGTGCTGTCTAGTTTCAAGTGATACGGGGGGTGCGGGTGGCTGCCGGAGATGGAAAAGTGTGGTGATGGTTTGTTATTAGTTGTTATAGTAACATAGGGGACGCAGTGGTTGTATAGGGGTGTGTGGTGGTAGTGGTGGGGGTGGTGGTAACCGGAGATTGGGGTGTGTTCAGGTCGTGGTGGCTGTAGGAATAGGGGTGTGTAATGGTGGTGTTGGCTATCGAAGATAGGGTGATGATGGTTACCAAAGATTAGGGTGTGTTCAGGTCGTGGTGGTTTTAGGAATGGGGGTGCATGGTGGTGGTGTTGGCTATTAAATATGGGTTGTGGTGGTGGTGATTGCCGGAAGTGGGGTTCAAGGTATGGGTTGCCGGAAGTGGCTGTCGGAAAAGGTGGATGTAGAAGATGAAGTGGGGGTACGGGTAGGGGTGAGGGGTTATGTTTTTTAAGTTATCTTTTCCTTATAATTGAAAGGTGAAATGGTACTTTTATAGCCACTTAACGAAATTTATTAACGGACTTTTAACTGAAAGGCTAAATACGTTACATTTTTTCAAACCTTAGGATTTAAAGTGTGATTTTTTTGTTCTAGGGATGAAAGATGAAATTTGAGCAAACATTAAGGAGGATTCGTGTAATTTACTTTAACTTATATAATAAATTACAAAAATGAAAAAAAAATCCAACCCCTAAATCCCAACTTGCCATCTTCCCATCGCACCATAAAAGGCTGACACCGCCACCCTTCCAGTCACCGGTAGTGCCACATTTTGTCTCCGGCATCAGCGCTCTTGCGGTCACCCTCCAACCCTCGTACTATGCCAAACAATACTCTTTCGACTCCATGAAAACAATAAACACTTGGGAAATGAGCAAGGGGTTGTGACTAATCTTATCTTACAAATCAGATCTGCAACATTATTAGATGTTTGATGTAAATGTGTGTCTCGCTCGCGATTTGCAGTGCAAATGCAACTTCCATGGAGATATTCTATGGTTGAAGGTGATAAAGATGGAGATGTGAAGAAAAAGTTGGAAAATGATGGTTAAAATTTTATGGGACCTACCATTTGCAGGTAATTACTTCAATAAAAAAAGCTTTTAAATATTAATCTTTTAAAGCAATAAAAAATACAACTTAAATGACAAATATACCCTTAGTTAATGTTAAAAACTAAGGGGCTGTTTGTTTGGTGCTGACCCTGCTGACGCGGCTGACTGGCTGACTCGGTCTGTCGGTCAGCCCGTTTGATACGCTTGAAAGCAGATCTGACCGGGTCCTTTTGGTCTGACCCGGACCTGGATTTGAAACATGCTGACCAGACCAAGCAGATCTGACCGCGAATGCCCCCCCCCCCCCCCCCTCTGCGAACGCTCCCCTTTGCGAATGCCCCCCCTTTGCGTACGTCCCCCTTTGCGAACGCCTTTGCGAACGCCCATCCACCACCGCGCGACCCCTTTGGTGGATGTGGTGGTGGAGGCCGGTGGAGGTCGGGAGGGAATGTAGAGAAGGGGTGAGAGAGATAGAGATGGTGACGGTGGTGGTCGGCGCTCCCTCACGGTGGTTCTGGTGGCGGCGGCGCTCCCTCACGGTGGTTCTGGTGGCGGCGGCGCCGGAGGTTGGTGGTGGGTGGAAGAGGCGGTGAAGAAATGAAGATGAGATGTTTGATATTTTTGGAATATGTAGCAATGTATATATACTATAATCATGAACTATCTTTATCATTTATAGAATATAAATACAACCTAATGATTTTGAGAAGAAAAAAAAATTGTTCAAATCGCCAAAACCAAACAATTAAACTGTCAAACCGGCCGACTCACCCAATCGTAAAAGCACTACAAAAATTATATGATCAGAACATGTTTTATATAACCCGTTAGATTTCAAGATAAGATAAATGTGAATATGATTGGAGAGTAGAGGGGGTTTATCTTAAAGCAATCAAACTCGTCAGAACAACCGGCAATATGATTATTTTTTTCATTCAGCAGAGTCAGTCAGATACATAATCAAACAGTCAAGTTTCAGTCAGATGCAGACTCAGTCAGAACTTTTTACTGGGTCGGCTTCTGACTCAGTCAGATATTACTCAGTCAGCACAATCAAACAGCCCCTAACAGAGATTGACAGTGGAAACCAAATGTCCAACCCTCTCTCAATTGTTTGGATTAAGTTTGTAATTTCTAGAATTTAGGGATTAAATTTGTAATATGGTCAAATCATATGGACCATTTATACAATTTTCTCATATTTAATAGCTAATGACTCACTATGTTATATTATAAGACAATTCTTCAAGTAAAAATATTTTATGTTCCGCTGCTATGGCTTTATAAATATTTGAATTTAAGAATTATGTTTTTGATATGTAAGTTCGACTATAAAATCTCTGAGGAACGCCACCTTATAATTAGAAATAAATAAACAATAAACAAAACATTAATATAACAAGTACTACTAACCCATTATAAACCATTAATCTGTCTAACCATTACCCACTATAACTCATCTTTTAATAAGTGGTCATGCTCAAAAAACTGCCTCATTTTCATCTTCACCTTTTGCTCGTCACTTTACCATAGCAGTTGTTGTCGACCCGACCTCTAGCGACATCCCACCTTCTGGTCGATGTTTTATATATGCTCCCGAATAGGACTGGCGACATGTTTATGACACGATTAAACCTGTTTAATAAAGAAAATATTTTTAATTTTTTACATTTTAAAAATAACGAAAGTCAAGATGATAGACTTTATTATTTTACATTCTTGGTTCATAAAAACATATAAAAAAACTATAGACATAATATATAGGTAGTTAAACAAGTTTTTTGCATGTTTGATACGTGAGCTACACGCGTCATCTCTAGCCTGTTAAACACGATAAGACTTGTTTTGTCAGTCCTACTCCCGAAGTCCCCAAAAAGCCTTGATTAAGTTATGTAATTTATGACTTTCTAGTCTAAATTTTATGAATGTCTTGGTTATTCTAGTGTTGATAAAATGAGAGTTTAATTTCTGCAATTGATTGTTAGATTATTGACTGCTTCTATCTTTAGATTGAATTGATTATTTGAATGTTAGTCATAATGGTATAAACAACTTTTAACCCAATCATGCTATACAAATAGCAGTTGCGTTAACTGAATAATCAAATAGTATATTTTCTCTAGTAGAAAAAAATATATTTTCCAAAACGTTCATTTTATCACAAAATAAACAAAAACCAATCCAACGGCATTAATGAGAAATAAATGCATTAATTTCTATTGCATAAATAAGAACGAAGTATTATTCATGTTAAAACTAAATTTTTTAACAGTTTTTTTCATCGTAAATTCCACCTAATTTTGCATTTCTAAAGTTTTAAACTCACATCAAATATGAAAGGCAATCACCAATCTCATTTGACGATAAGACCTAGGCAAGTCTTAGAAAAATGATTCCAACAATAATCGATAGTAACAAAACATGTTAGAAAATAATAAACATCGATATGAATAATACACAATATTAACATAGGAAGTATATTTATTTCAACAACAGCCAAATAAATGATAGTAACGCATTCGGTTTTATCTTCTTATCATGTGATCGACTAAGTACAAACCGATAAGTCTGAAATCTAGTGATAGAAATTCAAGCACCAAAAATTTGCATGTAGAAAGCAGCATGACTTAGGTTCACCTCCTTAGTTCTGTTTCAAATGGTACAGACAAACTGCTTGCATCAGAAACCGAATCACCATACGGATGATAAAGGTCCCCAAAGTTTCCTGTATTTTGACTCGAGAAAGTCAAAGATGAGTCACCACCAAGGCTTACAACTGCCAAACCTATAATGGTTTCGATCTCTCTCACAACTTCTCCCATTCGGGGCCGGTCAACTCCTGCATCTTGGACACAACTCATGGCTAAGTCAACAAACTTGGTCAAGCCTCCAAGTGTTTGGTATGGACCAAGAGACGGGTCAAGAATCGCGTAGAGGCCATTTGGTTGTCCGGACTCGTCAATGGCGTCTTGAACCTCTCTCACGACATATTTACCGTTTCTTAATGGTGATCTTGCAGTTAACAGCTCTAGTAGTACAACCCCGAAACTGTAAACATCACTTTTTTCTGTCAGCTGTTGGGTCATGTAGTACTCGGGATCCATGTAACCCTGCATTAAGAGGATCAACCATTTCTTAAAATTTAAAAAACCAAAAAACAAATACTGCAGATGTGGCAATTCAACCAGTCTATGCTTTTTATCTCAAACCGGTCAGTAAAAGAGAGGATTGGTCATTTACCATTGTCCCCTTAACTTGAGTAGAAACATAACCCTTTGAGTCTTCTCCGAACAGTTTGGACAATCCAAAATCAGCAACCTTTGCGGTCAAATGAGCATCCAGCAGAATATTATTTGATTTGATGTCTCTGTGTATAATGGGAGGGTTTGCAAGCTCATGCAAGTATGTCAAACCTTTGGCAGCATCCAGAGCTATTTTAAGTCTCTTCACCCAATCCAATCTGCTTCTTGCCTCAGCTGCATGTACAACTTCAGTAACTTAAAAAACGGATTGTTAAAATATGAGAAATGGTAAAATGTGTTTTGTTCTTGAATCTTCCTATCTAATTAGAGGTGGCAAAATAGGTGGGCTAAGCAGGTTGGGTAACCGTTCAAAACATGTAATTTTTAAAACAAGAAACACTTTTTGTAAGAAACCAATTATTGTCTTCTGATTAATTGGTGTGTCATATATGATTACAAAAGTTGTATCATTTTTATTAATCATCTTGTTTATTGTATAAAAATATACCAAGAGGTTAAGATTTAGAATACATTTCGGATAACTTTCTATTAATTTGAAATTTTACTTTTAGCTGATATTTTTTTATCCTAACTAAACAAACAAACAAACAAACAAACCCAGTATATCCCACTCAAGAGCAGGGTCTGGGAGGGGTAGGTGGTGGCAAGTCTTTCCTCTATCCAGATAGGTAGAGAGACCGCTTCCAAAGAGACCCCTGGCTCAATACAAAATTTTTTATCCTAACTGTTGACCGGATAGAGAAATATAAACATAACAGAATCAGCCCATCCATAAGGAAAAGTGTCAAAATTGCCACTTCTAATATATACCAAATTAAGCAAAATTTCTCTTCCTTCACATTTGTATAACATATACAATGCCTTTTAGTTATTATAATATGAAATTAAAATGCCTGGAAATAAGTACGTTTACCTGAAAGATTATCTTTTAAAGTACCATTTGAAATGTACTCATAGACCAGCAGTTGTTCACCCTGCTCATAACAGAAACCGACAAGGCCTACAACGTTTTTATGATGAATACGTGAAAGAAGCTCAATTTCAGTTTTGAATTCTTGAGCGCCTTGCAATGACCCCTGTCGAGCTCTTTTGATTGCAACTACATCACCAGTGTCGAGAGTCCCTTTGTACACCTGCCAGTCACCATTTTAACCGTTTTAGAAATCTGTCAGTTACCAAGTAATAAATTAGGAAGCTTATCACATTAAGATACCTTCCCATAGCCCCCAGATCCAATTATATTATCTTCTGAAAAATTGTTGGTGCATGTTTTCAGTTCTTCAAATGAACACCATCTTGCTCCTTTCAATTGAGGAACACCACCCACATCACTGCCATTATCCAACCCCCAAGATGCTGCATTACCACATGAGAGATGTAAGCATATGAATTTGTCGTAATAATGAGAATATCCTAGACGTTGGAAATCTGGCAAGTTGGGTAATGGGTCAAAACAGTTTGCTTTCAAATCGTCTCAAAATGAATCATGCAGATTGGGTTGACCAAGAAACACTTTTACCATTTTATTCAAGCATTAAGAACTAAGGTATGCCATAATAATCTATTTTTGAAGAAACGATATGATATAGGAGGCTATAAGCATTAAGAATGCACTTAAGATGACTTCCAATTTATTTAGCTTAGCTTTTTCTATTTATTTGGCTCATTGGATATAAACCATAACCGAAATCCACCCATCTTAAAAAAATTGTGGGTAGAAACTGCCTCCTCTAAATATCTTGCCTATATTCCAATTCGTCTTACCAAAAGGAGTGCTTTGTTTTGCTTTTATTGCTCGTCTTTTTTGATAGATCCCATAAGTTATAGCCGAGGCTATTAGCAACAGGAGCACAAAACCACCAACAACAGCCCCAATGATGACGCCATTATTCGATGATTTGTTTCCTGTGAATACTCAAAATCAGAAAACAAAGTCATGATGCAGAATATTAAAATTTAAATTTCCTTTGGCATATTCAAATTGAATTAATACCTGGAAAGCAACAATAGCTTTCATCAAGAAAGTATAATGGTCCATAAAAAGGTAGAGGAAAGAGTTGGCGGTTGATTAATGTCCCAATTGAAGAGACAGATGAACGGTCAAAATAATCTTGACTAGAAGGAAAAATGTGCAATCTATACTTAAGGTATTTGTATTCATCAAGAGTTGCATTAGAAATAGAAATTGAGTCCACTGGAAGTTGATTGGACCGAAAGACTGACATTAAAGTATCATGGAGAGTTGTATAGTAGGTTGCATTATCCAAATTTGAGAAGGAATGTGAGAAAAAGTATATGGTTCCTGTGTATGGATTTGTACATTTACAGTTGGGACTAAGCACTTTAAATGATCCACAGTTCATAGGCGGACAACTATTTGATACTGAAGTATTTGGTTCACTGGGATTTCGGGCTGTACAATATGTTCCGGTTGATCCAGCTTCACAAATTGGATTGTTGTCAACACTGCACCAGTTGTCAAAACAATATTCCCATAAGATTGTGAAACACTAAAGGTTTTCACAAACCACTGAAACTGACCGAACTGTTCAAACCAAAGTAATTTGGCCGGTCTGGCGCGGTAGACATTTAAATCAGCGGTTCACGTTTGATAGTCTGAAATACCAGGCCTGACAGTCCGTTTCATGGTTTGACACTTGGAACCGCCTATTTACCTTTATTATTATTATTATTTGAATATGCATTTATGCATAGGTATAACATTTAGAAACCATTTTTATTATTTTTAAAATTTTAATACAAACTAACCATTTTGGAATAATAGAATAATAAAAACAAACTCAAAACATCAATTGGGCAAAATGGTCACCTCTTTGAAATTTTTTGACTTCGGATAGTTACCATATTAAATGGATGGAAAGTAGAAACCGAATAGAAAGATAAAGAGATGTAAGATCTTACGTTAAGCTCAAATTATACCCAGAACTTTGTATGAAGTTAGTAATGGAATTGTTTGTGAGATCAACAATCAAGTCACTGCTATAGCTGTTACCGATATCTAGGGTTCCGTTAAGATTGTTGTTGCTTAGCACCCTGTCATTAGATAACCAAAAAGAGAGAACTAAAGAATAATCTAATATCAGTGCCACATTTCACATTACAAAATGCATATATTTACATAAGATTCTACAAACACAAAACATGTGTCATGTTTCATAGTCTGAAATGTTGGAATACACCCTAATGTGGCTTCAAATATTTGCAATAAGTGAGTACCATAATATTTCATATATCAACTCACACTTATAGACACCAAATGGCCCCTGTAGGATATCAAGGAATACATAACATATATATAACGTAAGGTTATTTCCTACATATTCACTAATGCCATAATTTTTTTACATGGTTTAACTTTAAAAGAAAGCATTCAGCTGATACTCACAAACTCTCCAACTGAGGATGGAAGACATCTGATGGGATTTCTCCTTGGAGCTGCGTCTTTTCCATCAATCTGTCAGTAGAAGATTAAGCAATGCTAAAATTTTAGTCCTAAAGAAAATTTAGACGCACACATGGAGTTTAACAAGTATTTAGAAAATTGTCTTCTTCAATGCACAACAAAGACAAAATAGTGTGTTTAATGAATGATATTTCATTTTAGCAAATCTTTAAGTTTGATCAGCGTGAACCCAAATCGACCCAATCATAAGTAAACGTATTGAAATTGCCCTATCTATTAGAAAGGAATATATGCAAATTATATGACAAGAAAGGAAAAAAACATTACAATGTGTTCAATGATAGAAGTGTAAACCATGTAGGAATGTCAGATGCATCAAAACTATTATTGCTCATGTCCCTGTAAATGATAAGGTACATGAGTTTAGAAAGTGGAAGATAAAGATACCAACAAAAGGATAAAAAGATTGTTAGTATATGAAGAAAATTGAGCATAACTTATGGATTATTTCATAAATGATAATAACGTAGTACCAGATTCAAAAAGTTCTAACCAACTTACACATAAAAAAGTGAGTTCATTCCTAAGAGATTTGGAATAGGTCCACTCAGGTTATTGTTTGACAAGTACCTGAAATGAATGTATCTTCCAATTAATGGTAACCTTCAGATAACTAGCCCAAACATTATAGGCATAAAAAGTAAACTCAAGCAATTGGTTGAATTTTCTCTAATCACTTACAGCTCACTGACAGTAGTGAGATTTGATAGATTCTGAGGCACAGACCCAGTCAAGGAATTTGAGTCCAGGCGTCTGTGACATAAAAGATTGAATTAGAGACATATAAATAAATATAATTGCTTTCAGATAGGATTTTCATAATGTTTAAAGATTATTAGTCACTGGTACTTACACCACCTCAAAAGTCTTTACAGTTCCTATCGAAGAAGGGATTGTTCCAGATAATTGGTTGTTGTTAACTATACTGTTAAAAACATTAGCAGTTACATCAAACAAAATGTTTACATATAACTTCCATGTCAACAAAGTAAAACGTCGGATATTTTTGGAAGCTAATGCAATACTTACACGTGTATTAGGCTCATGTTTGAGTGGAAAAGCTGAGATCGAATGGGACCAGATAACCTATTATTCGCCAAATGGCTGCACCATGACCACAATATAGCATGTTTAAGCACAAGTAATCAATTCAAAAGTTGGAAACTCACAGATATGGCAAATAAGAGAGAGAATTTACAAGTGTTTTGCTTTCACGAGCTTGTCAAGACCAGGGGATGTTTCATTAGAGACGGGAATGGGTCCCGAAAGCTGATTATCACTTAGATCCAACCATGATAAATTAGTCAAATTACCAATGGATGGTGGGATAGATCCAATAAAGCTGTTATTATTTAGAGCTCTGCAACAAAAAGGATAAACTTTGACCGTTTAAAAAAATATAAAATAAACTAGATGATGAATAGGTGAGTAACAGTCTAACAGACCAAAGCTGGTTCAGGATGAAATGGGTCGAAATAGGCCTTGTTGGGTTTGATTGACCCAAAAACACTTTTCCATTTTCCACAAAGCAATCATAAGCGAATACCGTGCTAATTATAGTGAACCGAATATATTATTACAATAATGAATATATAATTACTAGACTTTGGATGACTTTCAGTGTGTTCAATTTCAAGCATTTGATCCATTTCAAGCATTTGTGGGGAGGGCGGGCCTTGGCGCAGCGGTAAAAGTTGTTCCTAAGGGACCGAAGGTCTCAGGTTCGATCCGTGGAAACGGCCTCCCCACAAAATGTGGGGGAAAGACCGCGTACATCTTCCCTTAAATGGGACGGACCCTCCCTGGACCCTGCGAAAACGCGGGAGCTCTTTGCAGCACCAGGTACGCCCTTTTGACTAATATATTTTATTTGACGCAGATGAGATAAAATACTAAGTCAACCCTTACATAAGGACATGGGTTGAAAATTGAAATTCCAAACTCTAATATAAGATGTAAATCTCAATAAGATAAGAAACAGCACGCTTTAAGACTTGTTTCAGGAGTA
This sequence comes from Flaveria linearis, assembly GCA_024085815.1. NCBI lineage: Eukaryota > Viridiplantae > Streptophyta > Magnoliopsida > Asterales > Asteraceae > Flaveria > Flaveria linearis. The sequence continues at coordinate 19,630,775 of CM044001.1, forward strand.
GAAGGCACAAAAAGGTGATGCATTTCTCATGGACTACCATGGGATTGGTTTTGAAAGATGCTACCAAATGCTTGTTATCTAATAATATAACATACTGGTAAAACCCAATATTAAATTATGTAAAATACACAAGAATTGGGACACTTACAAAAAGACTAGCTTGTTGAGGGATCCAATTGAATCAGGGATTGGACCCCTAAAACTGCAACCAACCAGGATTCTACATGCATAGAGTAATTGGTCAAACAAGAAAAAACAGACAAGTTTTTGAACAATAATGAAAAACTGGAACAAATAAGTTTGCTACATTTGAGAAATAAATGGAATTCTTACAGTGTCGTTAAGTTCTTCAAATTCTGAATTGATGGTGGAAGACTGGCTCTAATTCCCTTGTTGTTGGAAAGATCTCTATATGCAAAATTCACAGTGAAAATTAAATTTCAGCTAAATGTCAAATCATGCATGAGATCCACTGCTTAGATCAATAATTACGGAACATTATCTTAAAAATAATAGCAATAATAAAGACAAAGAAAGTAAGTGTCGATTTGCAAATTGTAACAGGAGTGGAAAACCTACAAATATTGCAACATGGAAAGTGATGGTATGTCTCCAATGTCATTAGTTCTCACCCCCATGCCTGCCAATACCCTGTAATGAAGGAGTCAAACATAAGTTAAGATTTTTCTAGAGTTTTGTAAGATCGAAACACCTACAACTTACAAGTCTGTTACACGCGAGTCAGTACAGTTGATTCCTTCCCATCTACTTCCACAGGGATCTGAACCCTTCCACTGAGGTGGTAGGTTCTCCCAGCTAGACTTAAGAGCATTCAGAACAGCAACTACAAGCATAACCAACTAATGTAATGAATAAAGATGATCTTGAATCATTAACTTCTGCAGAAAGTTTTCTTAGATTGTTGATAACACAAATGAAATCTATCCTTTGAATTCTGATATATGATTACACTAACTATTTATCAAGATTTTTCCGACTTTTATGATGACTATATACTCTAACCATTTGTACAGGAAGCAAGAACATGATCAATAACTCTTGGAAACACATTATCATAACAACTTACAATCATTTGGATCAGTCACCGCAGCAATCACCATAATCTGACAGCAAACAATCATCACCCACAACCTAATTCTTGAACCCATTTCTCTAAACTCAACACCACCTTCTTCCTTAGTACGCAAAAACTTAACACACCAAATACCCACATCATTTCTCCCTCCGAACGTTTAATTATACGTTACACCTGCTTCAAAACATAATAAAAAACTACCCAACTGACGATACACATGAAGACCCGGTCATTGTGCAAAACCCACAATGTAGACAAACTGTTCGATGAAATTACTCATAGAAAAAGACAGCAGATTGAGACAAATGAGACCATTTCAGTGGGTTCCGATTTGTTTTTTGTGTTGACATCAGTTAGATGAAGAATCTTACGGGTGACAATGGAGTTTTTGTAATGGATAATGGAATAGTGATAGTAGGTGATGAATGCCACCTGCTCCCACCGTAGACTATTTCTGTAACGATGTATTGTTTACGGAGTAAAATAATATGTTTGAATTTCCTGCACCAACTCTATATATATATATTTTGACAAACTACAAGTGTGTCCGCGTAATATGTCATCACGATATTTTACATTTGACACGTGTATTTAATATTTTATTATTTTTGTAGTAGTTTTTATAAAAGTTTATTATATTTTTAAGCTAAAATTTAAAATACCAAATAAATGAGTTCTGCATGACCACATTAATTTATTATACCTCACAAAATACAGATCGTTTCAGCAAAAGTTTACATCAAAACGTTTAAAAATAAACACAGGTTAAATTGTAGTCTCAAAACGTTTTTTAATGTGATAGATTAAAAGATAGAGCTGGAATCTTAAAACATATTAAGTTTTTTTGGTTTATAGGTAGATAATATAAAATTTTATGCAAATGTTAGTAAGTGTAAAGTTATTATGTAACTAATTATAAGGGGTAATGTGTGAATAATATTACAAATACTATTTTACCCTCAAAAGAGATTGTATCTTATGCATTGAATATAATAAGTATTCTTAATTTTATGATATATTAAAATACTCATTTCATGTGCTTTATATATAGGGCTGTAAACGAGCCGAGCCGAGCCGAGGCAGGATGGGTTCGAGCTCGAGCTCGAACCTTATCGAGCTGAGCCGGCTCGAAATTTTTAACGAGCTCAAAACACCGGCTCGAGTTCGGCTCGTGAAAAGTTCGAGCCAGCTCGTGGCTCGTTCGAGCCGGCTCGATTTAAATTTTTTTTTCACATTAATTTATATGAAAACATAAAAAATATATATTAGGGTTTTTACCTTTTATTGAGTACTCCATACTTAAGTAACAAAGATCATTATTTTGAATATAAACAATTTACTATCAAGTTATATATTTTTTAAACAAAATATTAAATGTTTCTAAAAAGAATCCATTTTTATTTTAAGAAAATCTTTCTAAAATCATAATATAAAAATAATAATCATAATAATAGTAGTAGTAATAATAATATTTTTTATTATACTATATAAATATATATATATATATATATATATATACATAGATTAAATGCACCGAGTCACGAGCCGAGCCAACGAACCGAGCCACGAGCCGAGCTCGAACCGAGCTAACCCTGGCTCGAGTTCGGCTCGTTTAGAATTCGAGCCGAGCCGAGCCGGCTCGTTTGGATACGAACTTTTTTCGAGCCGAGCTTTTTTCGAGTTTTTCTCGAGCGAACTTCAAGCCACGAATTTTTGTACAACTCTATTTATATATAGTATAGATAATATCAGACTAATCTATGGCTGACGACCCCAACCCTTCAGAAATAAAACCATTGCACCAACTCTATTTGAAATGTATTTTGTAGTGAACGTGCACCCTTTACTATATTATATTACTAGGTTAGTACCCGTATAATATACGGGTTGAATAATAAAATATTAAATAATTATTAATAAAAAATATTAATCATAAAACGATTTATTGATATAAGATTCGATTGAGATTACGTACGAGTGATAAAAAGGACGATATCATTTTTTAAACTTTTGTTTAATTTTTTTTGTTTTTTTTTCAAAAAAAGTTAGTTTTTAAACAAATTATTTCAAAACAAACTGTTTTTACAAAAATGTCATTTTAATGATTTCTTTATTACAACTTTTAAATTTAATTATTTTTGTTTCATAAGAATTTTATTTTTTAAAGCTACAAGTGTTAAAATATATTATGTCTTTTAGAGGTTTGATATTTTTATTTGAAAAAGTTTCTTATTTTGTAAAAATTTATTTTTTTATAAATTGTATTTGTAGAAAGATCTATTTTTAATTTAATATAAAAGTATTTTTAATATGAAAAGAATTAATTAATATCATTTGTATTTAATGTGATATTTATTGGGAGAGAGAAGCGGGAAAATAAAATTTAGGAGGCATATAATTGTGCCAAGTGGCAACTTAAAACCTTCTTTTATTATAATACATAGATTTGGTACGAGCAAACGAAGCTCTATACTAAATATATTATTTCTATGTAAGAAGGAAATTAGATTGATGGAAAATTTTCATGGGTTCGAGTACGGGTATGGTATTAGATAGGTATTAGATAATACACATTCTGATTACTTGAATCCATATAAACATTTACCCAATTTATATACTTAGAATTTAGAAAATTGAATTTTATTTTAACTTTAACCTAACCTTTTGTCTAGAGTTATTGATTTGAAGAACATTTTTATTGGTTGCAGTGCGTCTAGAAATGCTTCATTTCTAACATTGTATGGTGTGATGATGTGTATGTAAATATCATATTTTTAAATCTGTGGTAGTTGGTAAAACATAAAATTATATTAAAATTGAAAATGTTAAGAATAAGATATATACTTTGAAAGCCCAATAAGTTCGTTTTAACCAACAAACGTATATACCTGATACCCGAAAGCTATTAATTGAGTATGAGACATGACTTTACAGTCAGATATAAGACATGATTTTATGATTGGATATGAAACTGCGATTACTAATTCTCATTCGACTTTCAGACCTTTATAAAATTCAGGGAAAACTTGATCTAATAGTAACCAATTATTATGTAATTCATATGTAATATTTTTATAAAATTCAGAGATACAAAGGTTTTTTACTTTTTTATATGTTCTCTAATCATATGTAATATTTTTACAAGTATTTTACTTTTAAAATTAAAATAAGACAAATAAAACATATATAAATTTTGGTTATTAGTAACTGAATCTTTTGTCTAAACCATTTAAAATCTTCTATATTGCTAAAACATGTCACTCCGAACAATTTGCTTTTTTGTTTTTTGCCATTTTGTTTTTTAGCGAAACAAAATTGTTTTTTGAATTATAACTTCGTTTGTATCATGTTTCCTGTAAAATAGCAACACCCACTATGTTGAAAAACCCTAAAAGTTATACGGGTTCATTCTAAATCATCGCAACAAAATATGTTATGGTACTAGATCATCCTAAAACCTTGCAAGATTCTTAACGTACAATATTTGCTCTACAACTTGCAAAAGGGAGACTAGCATTCAAGCAAAGGGCATGGTAGATGCTAGGAAGCATTCAAAATTTTTAGTCGTAACTTTGTGTTGAGAGGCTTGATAGATGCATTATATAATGTTACTGGTATATAAAAAGTGCCAAAGAATTATGGGATCCTTTATAAAAGAATATAGGATGGAGGATGTCAAATCAAGCAAACTTATTATGGTATTTTTCTTGAACTACAAAATGATTGATTTTAGGACTATGATCAACCGAATCCAAGAGTTGTAAATTGTACTTTTTAGAAGGAGTTTACACTCAATGAGATATATCAAGTTGCACCCATGATTGAAAAGTTGTCTCTTAAATAGGTAGAGTTCAAGAATGGTCTAAAGCATAAATGGAAGAAGATTAACATGTAAGAAATTGTGGTTTGTCTTAGTATTAAAGAGATAACAGGATGACCCAGAAGGTAGCTTTTTGCTAGCTGAGGCTAAAGCAAATATGGCGAAATATGATCAATCCTCACGGGGAAACAGTAAAGGCAAAGGCAAAATAAAGACCAACACACTTTGTTCGAGGAAAGAAGTTGCGAAAAAGAAGTGTTAACTATTCCATGACAAGTGCTACAATTGAAATAGAGATGGTCATAAGGTTTCCAATGTAAGACACCAAAACGTGAGCGGACACATACAATGGATGACGAAGAGCCTCATGTGGTCATGATTTTTGAGGCCATAACTTTCATTGTGGAAGTCATCGTGCCAACAACCCCTAAGTTTGGTATGTTGGCATAGGGACACCTTGGAGACAAAGCCTTTTTAGCATATTTAAAGAATGGGTTGATGATGAGAAGCTTTATATGAGAAATAAAGCTATTGCCGACATCAAGGGTAATACGACATGGTCTTGAAGATTACTTTCGAAAAGGAGCTCCCCTTGAACAACACACCGTAAGTTAATTTAGAAAAAATTCAAAGACATAAGCAATAGGTCGATGGAACTTGAAGTTTGGCCATCCCACCTATATGGGACCATTTCAACCAATTATTTTCTTAATTTTCACAATTTTGCGATATTTAAACACACAACTTGGAACAACAAGGAAGAACACCATTAGCGGTGTGACAACCCTAAAATTTATAATTATTATTATTTATACTTTTTGCATGCATATTAAATATATAATACACATATGCAATTATATATATGGAAAATGAAACGAGCAAGTTTGGGTACGAATAATTTTATGTATGATATGTATATATATACCTTATATACATATATAACTTTGGACTCATAAAATGATATATATTATGGGTGTACGTATGCATGGTTGCATACATACATATATATGAAAACCTTACGTATGCATGTTGCTTGCATGTCTATATATTTATAATTTACGTATGTACGTATGTTTATATGTCCGAAATTCACACATACGTGTATATATACACAAAATTTTACGTGTGCATATATGTATATATATATGTAAAATTTATGAGTACATGTTTATATATATATATTTACACATGCTTTAAACTTATGATTATCTATATCTATATATATATATATATATATATATATATATATATATATATGGGTATGAGCAATATGTATAAGTTAGGTGTCACAACAACATAATAACCCAACCAAACAATACATACCAAAACAAACTCAACCAAATCAAAACCTTCAAAATACTAAGATTAACATTGAACCCAAAAGCACCACAAACACACCTTAAACTCTCGGTTCATTGGATCATGTAACACCCGATTAAGATAGTAATTGCAAGGATATCATGATGACTCTTAAACCTTCATTACATGACACCTAGCTATACATAATCATTACAAAACAAATGTGGCAATACCCTTGAAAACTCACGGTCACATGCGTGCACCTTCAACATTAAGGAATGCTTTCTCCTAGTGCCACCTAGATCTATATCATGACTAAGCATATCCTAAGTGTGAACATTATAAATTCCCCGCACACTATAAGAATTTTTGGACTTCTTGCTTTCAAATAATACCACATGCCAAACCTTTTCTTTCATCCACCTCTCGGGTCTTTCTACACATACCACCTTCTTCACTCGACCACCATCACCTTCAGCCACCCTCTACCCCTCCCTCTCTCGGATACAAACATCAACACCACCACCCTTCTGTCCCATAACTCCTCTAGCTCTCGGGCTCGCTGGAAACAACAATAACAATCGAAAGCAATAACAAACAAACACAACCATGCACCACCATCAACAACCACCATCATCTACCACCTCCACAGCCTTGTTTTCGGATTCCAGAAGCTGAAACATCATCAAAGAGCATCATCCAAAGGTGATAAAAGGTTTGCTACACATATATTAACAAAACATATATATATATACATACTTTTTGCATGCATATTAAATATATAATACACATATGCAATTATATATATGGAAAATGAAACAAGCAAGTTTGGGTACGAATAATTTTATGTATGATATGTATATATATACCTTATATACATATATAACTTTGGACTCATAAAATGATATATATTATGGGTGTACGTATGCATGGTTGCATACATACATATATATGAAAACCTTACGTATACATGTTGCTTGCATGTCTATATATTTATAATTTACGTATGTACCTATGTTTATATGTCCGAAATTCACACATACGTGTATATATACACAAAATTTTACGTGTGCATATATGTATATATATATGTAAAATTTATGAGTACATGTTTATATATATATATTTACACATGCTTTAAACTTATGATTATATATATATATATATATATATATATATATATATATATATATATATATATATATATATGGGTATGAGCAATATGTATAAGTTAGGTGTCACAACAACATAATAAGCCAACCAAACAATACATACCAAAACAAACTCAACCAAATCAAAACCTTCAAAACACTAAGATTAACATTGAACCCAAAAGCACCACAAACACACCTTAAACTCTCGGTTCATTAGATCATGTAACACCCGATTAAGATAAGAATTGCAAGGATAACATGATGACTCTTAAACCTTCATTACATGACACCTAGCTATACATAATCATTACAAAAAAAATGTGGCAATACCCTTGAAAACTCACGGTCACATGCATGCACCTTCAACAGTAAGGAATGCTTTCTCCTAGTGCCACCTAGATCTATATCATGACTAAGCATATCCTAAGTGTGAACATCATAAATTCCCCGCACACTATAAGAATTTTTGGACTTCCTGCTTTCAAATAATACCACATGCCAAACCTTTTCTTTCATCCACCTCTCGGGTCTTTCTACACACACCACCTTCTTCACTCGACCACCATCATCTTCAGCCACCCTCTACCCCTCCCTCTCTCGGATACAAACATCAACACCACCACCCTTCTGTCCCATAACCCCTCTAGCTCTCAGGCTCGCTGGAAACAACCATAACAATCGAAAGCAATAACAAACAAACACAACCATGCACCACCATCAACAACCACCATCATCTACCACCTCTACAGCCTTGTTTTCGGATTCCAGAAGCTAAAACATCATCAAAGAGCATCATCCAAAGGTGATAAAAGGTTTGCTACACATATATTAACAAAACATATATATACATACATATTGGTATGTATGTATATAAAGGGCTTAGCCATCCGAAACCAATTGGAAACTTTAATACATAAATCTTGAATAATAAGTTCCAAAACTCAGGAACTTATGATTTAAAAAGATATATTTAAATTTTACAAAATATATATCATAATTATTAAGAAAAATCAAGTAAATATTAAATGAAAGCAATTGTGGGAATAAACATTGAAAATTCTCACTTACCTATTGAAATATTAAACTGGAAGTTTTGACAAAGTTTTGATAAAGTAAATAATTTATATGAATTATTTTATAGTGGAAAATAGAAGAAAATATCAAAAATAGAAATAATTTCGGGAAAATTCTGATAAATTCACAGGATGATTCTTTTGAGGTATAAAAGCCTCTGGAATTATTTTAGAATTTTATTCTTTATTATGATTAAGATATGAATTTTTATATGTTCTGTAGTAAATAAATCATAATAAATACTTAAATTGATTAATAAATTCTGATAAAATCAAATATATAATATTAAATATGATGCTAAATAATATATAATTTTAATAATTTTTGGAGCAGTATAAGTATTTTTGATAAAATTAGAAATTATTGTAAAAATTACAGAAACTGGTATGTTATGATTTGGAATTTGAGATAATTATATAATGCTTTATTTTTTTGGGTAAGTCTTCTGTAGAATTTTTGGATTTTTTTGTGAATAGAAGCTATTTTTAACTATTTATGGGAATATTATGAAGTTTACAGAAAATAATCTGTTAAGAGTTGGATACTATAAAAATTATGTGATGTTACTGAATTATTGGAAACATTTCTATGAAATATTAAGGATTTATTGGACAACATAAGATATTATGATGAATTTTGGAAGCATTATGGGATGTATGTAAAGTAATTTGTTAAGGATTTGAAATTGTGAAAAGTATGGGAAGTTACAAAAACTATTCAAACTGATGTTTTATCAAATTTGGAAATTTTTAGACTTCAATAGCTATTTTGTGTAATTTTTGAATAAATCACAAACTATTATGAATTAAGAAATTTTAGAAGCCGAAGCTGTTTCTATTTACAGTCAATGAAAATCCGAAAAATATTTGAAGTATTGTCTAACACTGAGAACTATCTTGCTAGGTTCAAGTGAGAAGACACGGTGAATTCATAGCCCCGTTTTTAACCATTTGGTATTCCGTAACGTTTTGGGGGAAAAGTATACTTTTGAGTTGATGTGTTATTTTGAAAATATTTTTGTTTGCTTACTGTCATTTGCGACACAACCATTAGTTCAAATGAGGAACCGGTCGATAATATTAGTAGCGCTACTTAGGAGAATAATTAGGAGAATAATTGCACTAACCGGATGAGGGTTACTGCTATTTTCCTGCATCTAACCGAATGGGGGTTAGGATGTAATATTATCTGATTTTTATTATTTCGTGACAGTATGATTATGTTGTGAGCAGGTTTGGTTGTAATTTTGGTTGTAATTGACACATCAACAAAATATTTGTTTGGATTAAACCTATGTTCTCACCAACATTTTTGTTGACTGTTTTAAGTGTACTTTTTCAGGAAACGATGACTAACACATTTGACTTTAGTTTTGAAGTCCACAACGGTTGGGGAGAAGTTGTGGGAAGGGTTTGAGTAACACTAACAGTCAACATAGTTGACTTTAGTGTGTATGTGGATACTCATTTCCACCGTGTTTGAAGACATGCAGTAGTTTAATCTAGTTGTAGTTAATTACATCAAATTTTGGTATATTATGTAACAAGATGTAATCTCGAATATTAAGTAATAAAAAGCATGTATGTATTATGTTTCTATTATATCTGTGTTTATTTAATATAAACCACTGCACTCTGATAAAAGCTAGTCACATTCTATCCGTCTCGTTCACGCTTCCGCCGGGATGTGACAGGTTGGTATCAGAGCCATTGGTTATAAAAAATTAGTTATTTTAGGTAAATAACTAAACTATAACCATAAGCTCAAAAGATACTTTATGATTTTATGTGAATTTATGTGGATTATGTGAAAATTCATGATTTTATGTTTAAGATTTTAACAAAACCTATTTGACTAACTCTTTTTGTGAAACCTTGTTAAGGAATTTTGCAGTATGAGTCCAGATAGTATTCATTATGAAACCGACCCTTCAGAAGAACCATACCATAGCAGCCCTAAAGAAATAGTGCCTGAATCAGAACCACAGCAGGATATAAATGTTTCCCCAACTGGAATGGATAATACCTTAAGGTTTTATGTTAGACGTGCATCAGTGCAAAAAGGAGGATATACCATTATAACTCCTAGGAAAAGGGTGAAACGTGGAAACAGGTTTAGGGCTATACCAACTGAGGAGATAGAAACACAACCTCCTGTTTCTTCCAAAGATGAAGATAGAATTACTAAACCAGAATTAGACCAAGTAAAAACAGCCCGACAGACTCTTAAGAAACCTAAGAAGATACAGCTGGGAATCTGGAAATGGTTTAGCAGAAACTGAAAGTTTATAGTCTAACTTTTTAGAATAAAAGAAATAAGAGCTTAATTGATATATGTACTTTTGTGTTAACATATTTATTTGATCTATGTTAAATAAATTTTGTGTTAAGATATTTATTTGCAATATTAACCTTGAAATTCACTATAGTGAAACATGCCGCCAAAAAGAAACACTCAACCTATCCGGAGAACAGCTCGAGTAGGGCGACCCAGAACCAGACTCGGGGAAGAAACACCCGTAAACCCTGATATCAATGAAACTGATAGGATATCCCAGATAGTAGTCCAACAACTAGAAGCTACTTTACCTACCCTAATTAACCAACTTCAGCAAAACTTGAATATTGGAACTACCTCAAACCCACCAACAGGGACTGAAAACATAAACATGGAAGAACAACAGGAAGAAGAAATCCTAAATGGAATGTCCAAAGGATGCTCCTACAAAACCTTTATGTCCTGTAGACCCGGGAATTTGATGGCAAAGGTGGAGCAGTACAAGCTTTGAGATGGCTAGATGACATGGAAGGAGTTCTGGAAATCAGCAACTGTGCTGAAAATCTCAAAACACTGTTTGCTTCACATTCCTTAAAAGGAGAAGCATAATCCTGGTGGAAAATGGAAATATATACTAGGGGTAGAAATGTTATGAATAAGTTAAGCTGGGAAGAATTTAGAAACCTAGTGATAGAAAAATACTGCCCATACAATGAAATAGAAAAACTGGAAGCTGAATCCCTAGCATTAGAGATGAAAGGATCCGCACACCGGAAGTACACTGATAGGTATAATGAACTATCTAGGTTAGTACCACACCTGATAACCCCGGAATCCAAAAGAATAGGAAGGTATATTTGGGGATTAGTGCCGCAAATAAGGGGATTAGTGAAATCTGCTAGAACCAAAACCTTCCAGGAAGCAGTAATCCTGTCATGAAGTCTGACAGATGAAATGATCAGGAATGGATCATTAGATCACCAACAGGTAGGAGAAAAGACGAAATGAACTGAAAACCATTCTGAAAAGAGATTTGGTGAAAGTTCACAGAAAAGAATAACCCGATCTCCACCAAGAAACTTTTTGGGAACAACTCAAGAAAAGAAATTAGAAAAACCACCACAATGCAATATCTGTCAGAGATATCATACAGGAAACTGTATGACAGTGGTGTGCTATAACTGTAAAAAGAAGGGACACGTTTCCTGAGACTGTAGAAACCCTACTAGCAACAAAACCGTCTGCTTTCAATATGGAAGTGAAAGTCATTTCCGGAACGAATGTCCACAACGAAAGGGTAAGGCTCCAGCTAACCAGAACAACCCTCGTGGAAGAGCTTTTGTGATACAAGCTAATGAAGCTCACCAAGAACCAGAAGTAGTTACGGGTACGTTCCTTATCAATAACCAGTACGCTAAAGTATTATTTGATACAGGAGCAACCTGCAGTTTTGTCTCACATACTTTTAGACCGTCAATTAGTCTAACATCTGAAAAATTATGTGACAATTATGTGATAGAGTTAGCTGATGGTAAGATAACTGAAGCTGATGAGATCATTCCTAATTGCATCTTAAATTTAGATGAGTGCTGTTTTGATATAAATCTGATACCTATTAAGTTAGGTGGATTTGATATCGTAGTAGGAATGGATTGGTTAAGTGCAAATCATGTTGAAATCATTTGTGATAAGAAAATGATTAAGATTCCTTTGACTAAGGAAAATAAAATTCTCTGCATTTATAGTGATAGGCCATATAATACTGTGAAACTGATTACTTGTGAAAAAGCACGAAAATACCTCAACAAGAATTGTTTAGCATTCTTGGCTCATATTGTAGATACACAACTTGATAAGGAAAATTTAGAAAGTGTTCCTGTTATAAATGAATATGCTGATGTGTTTCTTGATGAACTAGCTGGATTACCACCCCCTCGTCAGGTAGAATTTAAAATAGAATTAATACCAGGAACAACCCCTATTGCCAAGGCACCTTATCGTTTAGCACCAACTGAGATGAAAGAACTCATGACTCAGTTACAGGAATTGTTAGATAAAGGATTCATACGTCCTAGTGTATCCCCTTGAGGAGCACCAGTATTGTTTGCTAAAAAGAAGGATGGAACCTTTAGAATGTGTATTGATTATAGGGAACTTAATAAGGTTACTATAAAGAATAGATATCCACTCCCTAGAATTGATGATCTGTTTGACCAACTACAAGGATCTAGTTATTTCTCAAAAATAGACTTAAGATCTGGATATCAGCAATTAAGAGTACAGGAAGATGATATTTCTAAGACTGCATTCAGAACTAGGTACAGACATTACGAGTTTCTTGTAATGCCATTTGGGTTAACTAATATTCAGATAATTTGATTAATTGCATAGGTATTGGGTAATGGGTTTTGGTGAATCATGGAGGATAATGGCTAGAACATTATAATTGCAATAGATAAGCAATGACACATGGCCACTGTTATTTCTTGTCTATTAATACTATTATGTTCTGGATCATAATCCCTCATGTGAATACTAAATCCCTGCTTCCTGCATTGAAAATTTTGGAGACAAAACCTATCTAAAAATATCTCCCTCTAAAGGAATCTTTCGGTTTAGGAAATCCAGTAAGTTGAACCCTAGGTACATTGGTCCATTTAAAGTTATTGATAAAATTGGTCCTGTAGCATATAAGTTGGAATTACCACAGGAATTAAGTGAAGTACACAACACATTTCATGTGTCCAACCTCAAGAAATGCTTAACTAATGAAACCCTGAAAGTACCAGTTCAAGAAATACAGGTAGATAAACAATTGCATTTTGTAGAAGAACCAATAGCCATTGTGGGAAAAGAAATAAAGAAGTTAAGAAGAAGTAAAATTCCCATAGTAAAAGTCAAGTGGAATGCAAAAAGAGCACCAGAATACACCTGGGAAAGGGAAGATGAGATCAAAAAAAAGTACCCTCACCTGTTCAGAGGTAATATCTAATTAAGTTTTCTAAAGCATACTCCACTGAATTTCAGGACGAAATTCTTTTAACGGGGGGAGAATGTGACAACCCTAAAATTTATAATTATTATTATTTATACTTTTTTGCATGCATATTAAATATATAATACACATATGCAATTATATATATGGAAAATGAAACAAGCAAGTTTGGATACGAATAATTTTATGTATGATATGTATATATATACCTTATATACATATATAACTTTGGACTCATAAAATGATATATATATTATGGGTGTACGTATGCATGGTTGCATACATACATATATATGAAAACCTTACGTATGCATGTTGCTTGCATGTCTATATATTTATAATTTACGTATGTACGTATGTTTATATGTCCGAAATTCACACATACGTGTATATATACACAAAATTTTACGTGTGCATATATGTATATATATATATATGTAAAATTTATGAGTACATGTTTATATATATATATATACACATGCTTTAAATTTATGATTATCTATATATATATATATATATGGGTATGAGCAATATGTATAAGTTAGGTGTCACAACAACATAATAACCCAACCAAACAATACATACCAAAACAAACTCAACCAAATCAAAACCTTCAAAACACTAAGATTAACATTGAACCCAAAAGCACCACAAACACACCTTAAACTCTCAGTTCATTGGATCATGTAACACCTGATTAAGATAAGAATTGCAAGGATAACATGATGACTCTTAAACCTTCATTACATGACACCTAGCTATACATAATCATTACAAAACAAATGTGGCAATACCCTTGAAAACTCACGGTCACATGCATGCACCTTCAACATTAAGGAATGCTTTCTCCTAGTGCCACCTAGATCTATATCATGACTAAGCATATCCTAAGTGTGAACATCATAAATTCCCTGCACACTATAAGAATTTTTGGACTTCTTGCTTTCAAATAATACCACATGCCAAACCTTTTCTTTCATCCACCTCTCGGGTCTTTCTACACACACCACCTTCTTCACTCGACCACCATCATCTTCAGCCACCCTCTACCCCTCCCTCTCTCGGATACAAACATCAACACCACCACCCTTCTGTCCCATAACCCCTCTAGCTCTCAGGCTCGCTGGAAACAACCATAACAATCGAAAGCAATAACAAACAAACACAACCATGCACCACCATCAACAACCACCATCATCTACCACCTCTACAGCCTTGTTTTCGGATTCCAGAAGCTAAAACATCATCAAAGAGCATCATCCAAAGGTGATAAAAGGTTTGCTACACATATATTAACAAAACATATATATACATACATATTGGTATGTATGTATATAAAGGGCTTAGCCATCCGAAACCAATTGGAAACTTTAATACATAAATCTTGAATAATAAGTTCCAAAACTCAGGAACTTATGATTTAAAAAGATATATTTAAATTTTACAAAATATATATCATAATTATTAAGAAAAATCAAGTAAATATTAAATGAAAGCAATTGTGGGAATAAACATTGAAAATTCTCACTTACCTATTGAAATATTAAACTGGAAGTTTTGACAAAGTTTTGATAAAGTAAATAATTTATATGAATTATTTTATAGTGGAAAATAGAAGAAAATATCAAAAATAGAAATAATTTCGGGAAAATTCTGATAAATTCACAGGATGATTCTTTTGAGGTATAAAAGCCTCTGGAATTATTTTAGAATTTTATTCTTTATTATGATTAAGATATGAATTTTTATATGTTCTGTAGTAAATAAATCATAATAAATACTTAAATTGATTAATAAATTCTGATAAAATCAAATATATAATATTAAATATGATGCTAAATAATATATAATTTTAATAATTTTTGGAGCAGTATAAGTATTTTTGATAAAATTAGAAATTATTGTAAAAATTACAGAAACTGGTATGTTATGATTTGGAATTTGAGATAATTATA
Source organism: Flaveria linearis (assembly GCA_024085815.1). NCBI lineage: Eukaryota > Viridiplantae > Streptophyta > Magnoliopsida > Asterales > Asteraceae > Flaveria > Flaveria linearis. The sequence continues at coordinate 19,646,445 of CM044001.1, forward strand.
TAATGCTTTATTTTTTTGGGTAAGTCTTCTGTAGAATTTTTGGATTTTTTTGTGAATAGAAGCTATTTTTAACTATTTATGGGAATATTATGAAGTTTACAGAAAATAATCTGTTAAGAGTTGGATACTATAAAAATTATGTGATGTTACTGAATTATTGGAAACATTTCTATGAAATATTAAGGATTTATTGGACAACATAAGATATTATGATGAATTTTGGAAGCATTATGGGATGTATGTAAAGTAATTTGTTAAGGATTTGAAATTGTGAAAAGTATGGGAAGTTACAAAAACTATTCAAACTGATGTTTTATCAAATTTGGAAATTTTTAGACTTCAATAGCTATTTTGTGTGATTTTTGAATAAATCACAAACTATTATGAATTAAGAAATTTTAGAAGCCGAAGCTGTTTCTATTTACAGTCAATGAAAATCCGAAAAATATTTGAAGTATTGTCTAACACTGAGAACTATCTTGCTAGGTTCAAGTGAGAAGACACGGTGAATTCATAGCCCCGTTTTTAACCATTTGGTATTCCGTAACGTTTTGGGGGAAAAGTATACTTTTGAGTTGATGTGTTATTTTGAAAATATTTTTGTTTGCTTACTGTCATTTGCGACACAACCATTAGTTCAAATGAGGAACCGGTCGATAATATTAGTAGCGCTACTTAGGAGAATAATTGCACTAACCGGATGAGGGTTACTGCTATTTTCCTGCATCTAACCGAATGGGGGTTAGGATGTAATATTATCTGATTTTTATTATTTCGTGACAGTATGATTATGTTGTGAGCAGGTTTGGTTGTAATTTTGGTTGTAATTGACACATCAACAAAATATTTGTTTGGATTAAACCTATGTTCTCACCAACATTTTTGTTGACTGGTTTAAGTGTACTTTTTCAGGAAACGATGACTAACACATTTGACTTTAGTTTTGAAGTCCACAACGGTTGGGGAGAAGTTGTGGGAAGGGTTTGAGTAACACTAACAGTCAACATAGTTGACTTTAGTGTGTATGTGGATGCTCATTTCCACCGTGTTTGAAGACATGCAGTAGTTTAATCTAGTTGTAGTTAATTACATCAAATTTTGGTATATTATGTAACAAGATGTAATCTCGAATATTAAGTAATAAAAAGCATGTATGTATTATGTTTTGATTATATATGTGTTTATTTAATATTAATCACTGCACTCTGATAAAAGCTAGTCACATTCCATCCGTCTCGTTCACGCTTCCGCCGGGATGTGACAAGCGGCGACATATGTCGCCGCTATTAGTAGCCATTTTCGCCGCTATTAGTATTAGCGGCGACATGTCGCCGCTAAACAGTCGCCGCTAATAACTCGCCGCTAATGGAAACCTGGTCGCCGCTGAAGAGTCGCCGCTAATGACACTTTTAGCGGTGACAAGCGTCGCCGCTAATAGTTAATTTTTCATTTTAAATTTTTTATTATTTTTTTAATTTTCTATTTTTATAAACCGAATAAACCTGTGTAAAAATAAACCCAGATTTCCAGATTTCCCAACAACACAAATAACATAAACATACAAATAGTATTAAGAAGTACAATACGAGGTTTAACTAAATATGTTATACTAAATACATTGTTTAACTTCAGCTTCAAATGTCGTTAAAATAAACTTAAACTACTTAACCGCAATCCTATTCATCGTCCTCGTCCGAATCATCATCTTCATCAGCTTGCTGTGTACCTTTTTAAGAGGCAATAAGTTGAGTAATTTATGACATAAAGTTTACATTTTGAAACAAACTTGCGATTTGAGCCTACAAAACAAAACATACATTATAAGTTGTTGTATTTTGACAAAGTATAAATTATAAGATCAGACATACAACTTTAAGTATATAATGTGTTCTTCTATCATTTTGATCCATTTCAACCAAATGTACATAATTCAACTTAAATTTACCCATTTTGACCCGTTTTAACTCAAATTAACGTGGTTTTTACTATATTAAGTGTGTTTGTATCATTTTGATCCATTTCAACCAAATGTACATAATTCAACTTAAATTTACCCATTTTGACCCGTTTTAACTCAAATTAGCGTGTTTTTAACTATATCAAGTGTGTTTGTATCATTTTGACCCATTTCAACTAAAATGTACATAATTCAACTTAAATTTATCCATTTTGACCCATTTAAGATAAACCAACAATGATACACTTAACACCTTCAAGTTTAAGCAGATAAAACTTATATAACTTTAATACATCTAAAAGTGTTTGAGGTGTTTGTTCCTGCTCATGGACAAACGAAGTCGACCCTGCAGATGAAGACAGTTTACGTCCAATCCCTCTAATATGACCGTGGCGTTCTCCCAACACCGACTCAAAAACTTCGACCTCGTTCAGTGATGAACAATTTTCTTCGTTTTAGGATTGACTTAGCTCATCAAACCGTCCTTTGAGTTGATTCTATATTAATTAACAAAAAATAATTATATATATATATATAAAGGCTCCATCTTTAATATTTTAAACCCCTACTTTATATAAAACTTACATATTGTTGCTCAGCTATCTCCGTATCAAAGGTCCCATCTTTACTTGTACGAGCATTCTAAAATGCCTTAAGTCTGCTCTTATTCTGATTAACATTTAAAAGTATATTATATATTAGATAAATACTTGTATACAATACACATACAAATAATTAAAGCATTACCTTCTTGTAACAAAAACTACTATACGAGGCAGTCCCCCACGATTAGTGTATTGTTGTTGTTACCGGTTTGCTTTGTTTGATGATGAGGCTTTTCTGTATCCGTCACTTAAGAAAAAATCAATTGTTTTCCTCCAATTTTCATGATTCATTCCCTTTGGAGGGTTGAGCCTTGCTTGTTCCACATCTTCATATCCTCCAACACGCCCAAAGTGTCTTTTTGCAACGTTTTTTCGATCTCTGAATCGTTTGAGATATACAGAACGAATGCCACCCTCAATCTGAGCGCGCTCACGATCTCGCAAAATCTCATCAAAATTGAAACGTCGCTACATTTAAGTTAAAACAAAATGAAGTTAGTTAAATAAATACCGAACAATAAACATAAAACATATAAATGTTACCGCCATATGCTCCTCCAACGCATTCTTCCAGGCATTAGAAAGATCAGTCCATGAACGTACATTAAAGGGATAATTGGCCTCCATGTATATCCCAACCTCACGAAAAAACATATCGTTAAGTTCACCGACTGGCGTATACGTGGCAGCTCTATCAAAAGGAAGAGATAAAGGTCCCCCCTTTTTTCTAACTCATGATGTAACTTTTTGTTTTTTACCTTCCCTCTTTTTTTCATAGAAGACGAACCTGTATTTATAATAAAAAAAACCCATACTTACAATATATATTAATAATAAATAAATAAATATGAAAATATAATACTTACCATCCAACTGATGGCTTCCGGGCCCGCCAAAAGGAGGAAGCGGTGGATCCCCCACGCCATCACCTCCATGGCTCATTACATCAGCCATGAGATGTACCAAAATAATCCAAAAAGATATCATGTCTACAAAAATTATAAGATATATAACATAAAAATTAAAATAAAAATAAAGTTTTCAACTACAACAAGATATCGTGTTTACAAAGTTTTAGATTAAATATATACTTACTCGGAGTCTCCCTCGTATACTTCAGTTTTGTTGTCAGACCCCTCAGTGTCATAATCAAAATCCTCTTCATCATAATCACCCTCGTCCTTAGACATCACATTAGCAGTAATATTTGGTGGATTAACTTCACTTGCAGTCTCGTCATCGGTGACATAAGTAGGAATATTTTGAAAGTATTGGGTGAAGTCAATGAAAAGAACATTATTAGATGAAGAATGATTATGAACGACGTCAAGGTCTTCTGTTAAGTCATTATCAACATTTTGAATGTTCTTCACGAGGCCATCATTGGATGGCGGTCGATCCCAAATTTTACTATGATTAACATTCTCGACGACCCACCGGTGATTATTATTTTGGTTTCTCCGAGAAGGTTCTCGGATGTAGAACACTTGTTTAGCTTGGTAAGAAAATATGAGTTGATCGTCTTTGTCCTATTCGCATTCGGTGTTGATACTGGTGATATTATTGTCGTATGAAACACCCCTTCGAGTATCGAACCATTTGCAACGAAATAAGACTGTGGAATACCCATTTGCATAGCACAACTCAATAATCTCTTCAAGTTGGCCATAATATTTCTCACCATTCTCACCCTCCACTAAAACACCGGAGTTTTGTGTTGTGCGTTGCGCGTCACGTGCAAGCACCATAAACCTAACACCGTTGACTATGCAAGCAGTGTAATTATAGGCTTTTACGTCCGCACCCATTGAAAGAGCATACAATTTTGAGTGAAAATCTGGAGAATTTTGTATTTTCATCGAATAAACCTAAAAAAATAATGTGTTATATATAAATTACCTAACAAATATATATTTGAATTCATGTTGGAAACCTAAGAGAATTTTATAAACGAATTACCTTGTCCAGAAACCATGATGGAAATTTGGTTATGACATCCTCATGTGAGCGTTCAGATTTGAATTCACTATATTTTTGATAAAAAATATATAACAAGTGAGGAACAAAATATATTTAACTAATGTTAAAAATTTAAAGATAGAAACTCTTACTTCATATAGTCTCTAACTTCTTGACAACTGTCGAGCACAAACCATTCTAGCTTAAGTTTTTCGCTTGGAGAAAGATATTTCATTTTTTTTGCGCTAGCCGGACGACATTTTGACTCAAATGCATATATATTTCTTTTTTCAATAATGATATCTTCATTTCTATCAGGGCGATTAAACTGAGTCTCAACATCTCGAAGGTACCTCGAACAAAACAATAAAGCTTATTCAGCAACATAACCTTCAGCTATACAACCTTCTGGTCTTGCCTTGTTTCTGACATAATTTTTTAGTTTTTTCATATACCTTTCAAACGGATACATCCATCTCATACACACTGGACCACCACGAATCGCTTCATCAGGTAAATGCAAAACTAAATGAACCATAATGTCAAAAAACGCTGGAGGATATATCAATTCTAACTTGCACAATATTATAAGAATGGCCTCCTTAGCTTTATTCATATCGTCTATTAGTAGTGTTCTGGAGCAAAGTTGCTTAAAAAATGTACACAGATCAACTATTGGTGTATAAGTATCTTTGGCCAAAAAACCTCTAACACCAATCGGTATCAAACGTTGCACGAGAATATGACAGTCATGAGATTTCAACCCAGTAATGTTAGTATTGTTATCTATCACTCTCTTGCTTATATTAGATCCGAACCCATCAGGCAGTTTTACATTTTTATAAACTCACAAAATAACTTTCGATCACTGGTCTTTAATGAGTATTTTGGGTGAGGGCTATACCACTTGCCTTTTTTTCTCTAACCATTCCCTACTCTGAATATTTAGATTTTTCAATTCAACCCGTGCGTTTGGTGTATCTTTGCTCTTTTCATTCATTAAAAGAGTACCTAGCAAACTATCACGCATATTTTTCTCTATATGCATCACATCTAAGTTGTGTTTTAGTTGTATAGAAGACCAGTACTCAAGTTCAAAAAATATGCTTCGTTTGGACCAATTTAACTCATACTCTCCCGCTTTGATTTAACACCTCTAAAATCAGGATGCTTACCCGGTAAACGGTGCCGAAGCCGGCTAAATTGAGTTTCTATGTCAGTCTCACTAAATTGTTTCGGAGGGGCTCTTATCTCGGGTTCCCTGTTGAAGTCTAAACTTGTTCTCCATTCATGGTTTCCAACTAAAAATTGACGATGACCAACATAAACGACTTTATTTGTGACACGCATTGAAGGAGTGTCTTCGTTACAAGTCGGGCATGCTTTGTAGCCCTGCCCGCTCCAACCTGATAGACTACTACGAGCCGAAAAGTCGTTTATAGTCCATAACAAAGCTGCCCTCATTATGAAAAATGTGTTTGTCGCCATGTCTTTAGTACGTACGCCCGACCCCCATAACTGCTTAAGCTCATCCACCAACGGCCTAAGAAAAACATCCATGTCCTTCCCGGGGGATTTAGGACCAGGAATCAACAATGACAACATGAATGAGGACTCCTTCATGCATAGCCATGGAGGAAGATTGTATGTAGTGAGTATAACAGGCCACGTGCTATGAGCCGAACTCATGTTACCAAATGGATTGAAACTGTCAGCTGCAAGTCCTAGGCGTACGTTTCAGGGTTCTCTCGAGAAGGTAGGGTACTTTATATCAAAATCTTTCCATGAATAACCATCAATAGGATGACGCATCGTACCATCTTCTGATCGTCCGGTATTATGGCAAATCATATCTTTTGCAGTGTGCCTTGAAGAATACAAACGTTGTTGACTAGGGGTTAAAGAAAACCATCGTAACACCTTGTGAGGTAACTTCTTGGCCTTTGTATTTGTATCGACCCACCGACTCTCGTTACAAACTGGACAATTTTCTAACAATAAGTTTTCTGCCCAGAAAAGAGCACAATCATATTTGCACACGTGTATCGACTCATACCCTAAACCAATCTTCTTTAATGTCTTCTTGGCTACATAGTGAGAAGAGTGAATTTTGTTACCTTCTGGATGTGAAGACTGTAACAATTCAAGGAGCTCATTAAATGAGCTATTGGTCCATTTATTTTTCACCTTAATATTCATAAGCTTTACTAAAAAGTCAAGGGAAGAAAACTTAGTACAACCAGGAAATAATTCTAATTGAACTTCCTCTAACAAGTCCTCAAAATCATCTCGGACACCGCTACTCTCTTCCATGACGTCTTCGATAACGTCAGCCATTTCGTTTGTTGGATCAACATCATCTACAACTACAACTTCAGGAATTAAACTTTCACCATGATAGATCCAATCCTTGTACGTCCGACACATGCCCCATATTTCTAAATGATATTTCATTTTAACCCATCCTAATAATTGAGTATTCTGACATTTTCTACATGGACATCTAATTAGGCCATATTTGTCGATATGTTTTTCACTCATATCGATAAAAGAGCTGAGTCCTTGCTGATTCTCGGGCGATCTACGGTTCGGATTAAGAATCCAACTTTTATCGACAGACATGATTACAACACTACAATATAATTTAGGATTTAAGTGGAGGAATATAATCATTGTGATTAAAATAAGATCACGAAATCTAAAAGCTAATAATAACAAAATTAAATAACAAAACGAGCAACAATTTTGTTTTTCATCATAATGAATATCAATTATACGCCAATTTCTAATAAGGAACAACAATTATAACCAATTAAATAACAAAGTACAACTAATTTGTCAATTTCTAATACAAGCACAATCTAACACTAATCAAACAAATAATTTATCAATTTCTAATACAACTAATTTGTCTTTAATAAAATAACTAAATTGTTAGGACCGTGTACGTACGGAGTACTAACTGATTCTTCGTTATACCGGATCAAATAGTGCGGAATCCTATTTGATTGGCGATCCAATCAGGGAGAACGAAATCAAGATCACTCCTAACGATTAGAAAACGTTAAGAATGGAATAGGAATGATCTGGGACGTTCTATGAACTTGGAATGGACGATCTGGATGTTCTGGGTCGACTAGGGTTTCAAGTATTCGAAGTGTTACGTTTTTCCACGAATTAAGTGGTATTTATAGGTTACAGCTATCAGTCGTACAACTGAGCCAGGCGACTGGCTCAGTCATGCGACTGAGTCATACAATTGATTCATTCGGACGACTGAGTCAGTCTTATGACTCAATCGTACGATTGACTCAATCTCCTGATTCAATCGTGTGACTAGTCCATTCGCATGGTCCAGTCGTGCGACTGAATCAGATAACTTAGTTAAACACATTCATGAACCTTTAATGGTTTAGAACTATGTCTAACAACTGTAAACCTATATAACATTGTCATATATGTGTGTAACAATAAACAATATAGATAGATATAACATTAAACAACCAATACACATATATAGAAGATTTTCTTATTCAATTGATCAAACATTACATAAGTGTTACAAGAAAAAAAGTCTATTACATTTAAGCTCACTAGACTAGAACTAGGGACATGTGTACCAACAAACTCCCCCTTGGACCTAGTTCTATCTAGACTTTGACTTCTTTCTTGAACTCTTCAAATCTCTTTATTCTCTCCTCTTTAGAAACCCCAACATGGATATTCAGTGCGAAGCATAGACGTATGATATGTTGAAACTGTAGTGCTTGCACTATATCCTGCGTGTCAAAAAACAGTGGCCACTTGTACAGCGTATAAACATCAGACGCTGACAAGTTTATTAGCCACATAGGGTCAAACACCCTTATTGTGTCCATCGACCCGTCCTTCTCCAAAACAATGACTGCCTCTCCTGAGCGCCAGTCATAGTACCACCACTTAAAGTGTGGAGTAAAGTCCTGTGGCATCTCCCTCAGTGGAATTCGGGACATTGTGCGTGGAGGTCGCCACTTCAGGACTATCTTCGGTTGACCAGTAATAGGACTCACTTCAGACCTTCTGATGTAACGTGTGGCCTGCTGTGGTCTGAAGTTGACCCATCTAGTCCTTTACTCCCTTTTCAGGGCAGCCTCAAACCAGCCTGACATTTTCTTCGGATCAGCGTATAATAGCTTCAGGCGCGCCAGCTGGTTGAGCTCAAAACCAGGGAGAGTCTTCAGATCGTGAGGGAATCTGAAGTACTCTATTCCCCTCTCTCTTCACAGCATAAACCCCAAGATCCTCAAAGTGAGACCATGTGATAATCTTCCCTGACACCTTCATTTTTTTCTTGACTTTATAGAGTTTGGTGTAGGTATTCTGTGTCGCTGTAGCACGTTGGGCTCGGACCTCGGCTAAGCAAGCCGCCCATTCAGCCTTTCGAATATCGACTTCGACGTCCGAGGCTTGGGCTTGACTTGTTGAGGCTTCTGCTCCTTTCTCCTTATCGCTGAGTTTATCCAGAATGTCACTGTCAAGGTTGTTTACCAAATCTGGAAACACGTTTCCCTCTTGATCAGTGTATTCTGGATAGTGCTGATCTATGATGTCTTCAATTTTGATTTCTTCAACATCGTTGAGCTCGTCATCATCAGCATCATCAAAAATTGGAGCATCCTTAACAATTTCGTCTGGATTCAGACGAAATATTTCAGCAAGCTGCTCATCAGTAAGGTCGTGAATAATTTCTCCTTCTTCAGGAGTATAACTCACTGACCTTCTGACGATCCCCTACAGATCAAGAATCATTGTGAGTTGAGACTTGACCTGTTGGATGGGAGCAACATCATGCTCATCTTGCTAAAATCCCTTATCTGTTTAATATTAACATGTAGAGTAGCAAACGTTAGTATAAACTCAAGTTAATTAAACATTAATCATTAAATATTTACAAGAGTTTCATATACGTCAAAAGATGAATCAAGTACAAAAGCTTTAGAAATAAAACATCTAATCAGTACTTTTGTCTTGGATCATTGCTGGATCTCCGGAAGAAGGGGAGGGAGGTGGTGTAGCAATTGATGCTCCCTGGTCTTGTCTTTTCTTGGTTCGTTGCTCATGACCAGAGGCAGAGGTAGATGCATCAGCGTCCCCTTCATCATCATCATCATCTTTATCTTCATCATCACCTTCCTCGTCATCATCATCACTATCATCATCCTCATCATCCTCCTCATCATCATCACTTTCACCTTCTCCTATCTTGAGGGGCTCACTCTGAGTGCTTTTTAGCTTTCGCAATAGAGTCTTATGAGCCGCCTCCAGCTTCCCCATCTTCTCATCAGTCTCAGCCTCGTGTTGAAGCAAGCCTGTGATCTGATCAGTCTGTGCAGTGATCAACTAGGCTTGTGAAGATGTCAACTCCCTCAGTCTCTCAATCTCAGCTGTTTGTGCAGAACTTTGCTCTTGCAGCTGTAGAATCTGAGCAGACTTGGCCTTGTCGGAGGCTAGCAACTGGAGCACCATGCTGTTCAGTGCAGCAAGTTGCTCAACCACAGAGACAGGTGGAATGAATGAGCTAGAGGGTGCAGATGAGGGTAGTGTTTGGTGAGTGGTGGTGGTTGTGGTGGCTGTGGTAAATATGAGAGGCGGTGGGAATGATGTAGTAGGGGGTACAGTGGTGGTGGTGGTGGCTGTGGGAGTGTGAGATGTAGGGATAGTGGTGGTGGTTTGAGGTGCTTGGGATGGAGTGGATGAGGTGGCTGTGGTAGTAGGTGGTGTAGAGGTAGTGGATGTGGTGGTGGTAGTGAGCAGATTAAGCCTTCGGCGTTTCGGCTTCAGCCCATGAGGCCGAGCCATATGTTTCCTCCGCGTCCCCCTTGACACGGAGGCTCCCCCTCGGTTGCCAGGAGAGGCTGGGGTGTAAGATGGATCAGCTAAGAGCTCCCAGACTCTCCTGGCCGTCCACCATCCGTTCGTATTCCCTGCTCAGTGGCCACTACCCGACTGCCCACAGTCTGGGTAAGTGGCACATCATCAGAGTCCTCCTCTTCTTGCATATCGAAATCAGGATGAATTGGAGCTGGTTCTGGTCCTCCCTGACCAACTCCCCCTTGATCAGTACCATCATCGTCGTCGTCGGAGTCATCAGAGGGAAAAGCAATCGGCTCGACATCCGAGTCACTATCATCGTGACGCCACTTTCTCCTAGCTGGCGCCACGTAATCCTCACGGGCCAAATGCCCAAACAAACTCCTCACCGGGGGCTTGACCTGCTTGCCCCGGTATACTTTCATCCTACCCAATGTAGTGTCGTCCATGATCTCCAGGACGACAGCATCATCTTTAGCTTTTGGGAGCTGGGGGAGCTTCTGGTCTATAATCATCTGGAGGAACCTTGGGTACATGCAGAAGCTTTCCTTCCCCTTGGTTTCGATGTTTTCCACCAAATAGGTGAAAATCATCCGTGAAAAGCTGAATGGGAGGTTCAGCACCAGCGCAACATATGCACTCTGCATCTGCTCAGAAAGCTCATCAAAGCCTCCCTTCCTCGAGGCAATGCAACGTAGAAGCACATGGGCTAGATACTTGAATTGGGGGCACAAGTTGCTTTTGTTAAGCATCCCCGAGTTAATGTCCCCTGAGTATTTTGCCCTCATAAAACAACCTCGGACAGTAAGGGAATGCAGTCTAATTGGGTGTTCTGCATCGTCCCCAAGCTCCAGTACCGTTCGTATATCCTCCTCAGATAGCTCGATATCTTGTCCTAAGATAGAGCTTCTAATAGTATATGGCTCCCTGGATCTGTCGACCACAGCATGTTCCCAAAACACCTGCTGTATCGACCTGTATGGTGTACACTGTGTAGAGATCGCTCGGAATATCCTTGATCTTCTCAAAAATGTGATAATGCCCGAAAACTCGGTGGCATTCCTGGAGGTCAAGTCCACATGAGCACAAATGTTGTGCTTCGTGCTCATAATCCATCGACTTGCCATCTGTCACAGAATGTAAGTAACGTTAGTGCATCAAGAAGATATCAAATTTAAAGTCAATGAGCTTTACACCTTGGTTAAGTCGGGCGACTGAGCTACCAAATGAACATAATCGTGCGACTGAGTAGAACGATTGAGCTTTATATGAGTAATTGATTCATACAGGCGACTAAGTTAAGCGAATGAACCTAGTCGTGCGATTGAATCATTCGTCCATCTCAGTCGGGCGACTGAGACTAGTCGTCTTCTTAGTCGGGCGATTGGAGTTCATCAGTGTGTCCAGTTGCCTACTCGATGATTTGTCAATTCAAATTTGTATTTTGAGCCATACTTGATGTTAAACGTTGAAATTTGGCTCATTAGACTCAGAAATGACCGATTAAGCATATTTTAACTTTTGTTTGAACGTTTAGATCAGTTTTGATTGTCTATTTGGTCATTAAACTTTCGGTTACTGTTGGGTCAGAATTCACGTGATTCTCGAAGTCATTGAACGGTTTCAACGATGAAACACCACGAAGATTACCTGTTTAACCACAAATGAGGGTTAGAACACACCAATAGGAGGTAAAAATGAATCAAAAGAAATTTGGACAGTGGTTCTTTAGGTCGTGCGTATAAAGGGGGCGATTTAGGTGAATGAACGACTGATGATGATTTGGCCTGTATTTATACTAGCGCAAATCCCAGTCGGCGACTGAGCCTAGTCGCTTTGGTCAGTCGGGCGACTGAGCCTAGTCGCATTGGTCAGTCGGGCGACTGGGTCTCAGTCGTGTGATTAACCCAATCGTTCATCTCCAATCGGGCGATTGAAGTTCATCCAAATGACTGTTACAGTCGGTCACCTTCAATCGTTCGATTGGATTCATTCGCACTGCCCATTCGTACGATTTGACTCATACGTGTGTTCCAATCGGACGACTGGACCATACTTATGGTTCAGTCGTGCGACTGGGTCATCCTTATCATCTTTTGACCATGTTACCATAACGACATTTAGTTCCATTTAATAGTAGATAAAACGTTATGAACAAGTTGATCATCTCAGACATGACCAATTTAATAAAACAGTTTGATCACCTGAGACGTGATCCATTTATCCACCTGATCATCTCAGACATGACCCATTTATCCACCTGATCATCTCAGACATGACCCATTTATCCAGCTGATCATCTCAGAATGATCCATTTAACCTTTCAGAAACAATTTGTTTAAGTAAACGTTAAGCACATTTGGTGACGTTTAGCAGATGACAATACACATAGTCCGACATTGCCACATTATACTACAAAATTGAAAAATCTTAAAACTAAAACTACGAATAGAATGAACATATTTTTGTGATTTTGTTAGGGCAGGTTTGTATAGCCTATTAGCATTGACATTATATCAGGAACAGACTCATTTGGAATCAGACAGGCATATACACCATTACTTGGAACCTTTGATTAGTATTTAACTTTACACACTTGCATATCACAGCTTTCTGACTTATCTAAGACTTCTAAGATCTAACGGGGAATCATGCTCGATATGATAAGTAACGTACTTTGATTATCAACTTCAGTCAGTGCATACACGACGATTGTCAGTATATTTGTCCACTTAAATCCATACACAGACTTTTGACACGCATTGGTAATGAATTAAGTTATATTATTTCAACCAACATTTGTGGATCCCAAGCTTATATGGTAATCATTATTCCTTAGAGGACTTTCGAGCGGTCTATAAGTATTTTGACAAGAAGAGACTATTCTTAGAGCTTTCAAAGAGAAGCCAATCCTCAGGTCAGTGCCATCGCACAGCAGAGAGGCGGCAAACAACAACGAATTCTAGAATATGTAGGTTATGCTTATCCTCAGGTCAGTGCCATCGCACAGCAGAGAGGCACACAACCTATCTCCTTGTTAGAGCGTTTCTTATTTTTCTTTTTCACATAACGCACCAACAACATTTTGTTATCAGTATGATTGCGCTTGTATTCATTTTTTCTTTTGCTCTTTTTGCAGTCACACGCTCACCTTTGGTGGCGTTTATTTGCTTGTTATCCCTTATCGGAAATGGCTGATTGTGTTAACCAGTGATAAGATGGGAACCCACAGTTGATTGGACTGTTTAGTTTAGATTAAGTTTACCAATGACGTCTACTCGTCTATTGTGTTGAATCTACCGACACATCGTATAGTGAACTAGCACCTCCCTAGATCAGCTTTCTCCGTGTAGTTACAGTACCAACCAAGCGTACTATCATCTTCCCATTTTGTTAGACTTAGACTTCTCAGATTAATAATTTTTCTGTGATAACTTTGCAGAACCAAAAATCCTTTTGTGTTCCAAGAAACTCGGTGCCTGTGTACTATCACTTTCCATAATTTATCGAGTCACATTTCCAGTTTAGATGTCTATGCCTTTTCAGCTTTACTTACCTTCCCCCCCCTTTTTTTTAAGTAAATGAATACTGAAATAAATCTCCCCCTAAAATACAAAAACAGAAAATCTTTTTGTGTTTTTGGATTTTATATAACAAGAAAAAAAAAAAATAAAAAAATAAAAAAAAATAAAATATACAGAAAATAAACACATAAATACGAGTCGGACTATGTATCTGCTTCTTCCACAATCACATCACTTTTCTTTTTAACGCCGTTGACCTCTAGCAGATAGAAAAATCTAGGTTTATCAAATGGTTTGGTGTAGAGGTCAGCGCGCTGAAAATCCGTGTTAATTTTAATCACATCAATCAATTGTTTTTCATAGCAATCGCGTATGAAATGATATTTAATGCCGATATGTTTGGTTTTTGGATGTTGAACAGGATTTTTAGTAACAGCTATGGCAGCAGAATTATCAACACAAATAGGGGTGTTAGAAAATTGCAAACCGTAGTCACGCATTTGCTGTTGGATCTAGATAATCTGAGAGCAGCAACTTGCAGCAGCAACATATTCAGCTTCACAGGTTGATAAAGCAACCGAGGTCTGCTTCTTGCATTGCCACGTGACTAATCGCCTTCCAAAGAACTGACACCCTGCTGATGTAGACTTGAAGTTCATCTTGCAGCCACCATAGTCTGAATTGCTGTATGCAGTAAGCTCAAAGTCATCATCATGAGGATACCACAAGCCCAGTGGTGGAGTACACTTCAGATAACGAAAAATCCTTTTCACCCCAATCAGGTGATTCACTTTTGGCTTCGCTTGATATCTAGAACATAAACATGTGGCATACATAATATCTGGACGCGAGGCAGTGAGGTACATAAGAGATCCGATCATCCCACGATACATAGTGGCATCCACCAAATCCCCATTCTCATCAGGAGCCACATCATGATTTGTGGCGAGAGGGGTACCAGCAGTGGAAACATTCTCCATATCAAACCGATACAGAATATCGCTGACATACTTGGTCTGATGTAGGAAAATACCAGTTGGTGTTTGATCCACCTGTAATCCTAGGAAGAACTTCATTTCTCCCATGGCACTCATTTCGAACTCTGCCTTCATCACAGATTCGAATTCTTTGCATAATGCTTCATTCCTAGACCCAAAGATGATGTCATCCATGTAGATCTGCACCATAAGCAAATCACCATCCTTTTCCTTGATGAATAATGTACAGTCTATGACACCCCTGCGAAAACCGTGTTTCAACAGATGGATGGAGAGCTTCTCATACCAAGCTCGAGGAGCTTGATGTAGCCCATACAGAGCCTTATCCAGCTTATAGACTCTGTCCCGATGATACGGATCCTCAAATCCTTCGGGTTGACTGACATAGACCTCTTCACGGATTTCCCCATGAAGGAATGCACTCTTCACATCCAACTAATAGACTTTTATCTTCATAAACGATGCATAGGCAAGGAAGATCCGAATTGCTTCCATTCTTGCCACTGGTGCAAACACTTCATTGTAGTCGATCCCCTCGACTTGTCTAAATCCCTGAACAACCAAGCGTGCCTTGTTTCTGATAACAACACCTTGGTCATCCTTTTTGCACTTTAGTACCCATTTGGTACCAATCACTTTAACTCCTTTTGGCCTGTCAACGAGGGTCCAGACTCCAAGTTTCTTGAACTGGAGTAGCTCTTCTTGCATAGCATTGACCCAGGCCTCATCTTTCAGGGCGTCACTGACGTATTTAGGCTCGATTTGTGAAACAAAACATGAGTAAGCCCCGTCATTGACATAACCCTTCTCCATGACTGCAGCATAATCAGCAGAGTACAACTGATTTTGTGTCTGCGCACCGGATTGAATATCCCCAATGATAGCTGTGGGGGGATGATTCACACTGATCCGAGTCACTGGTGTGGAAGGAACCACAACCTCAGAGTCAAGATTGGTGACCACAGGTACAGTATCCGGATTTCCCAATGCTGGTTTAGCAGCTGATGACCCACTTTGTTGATTAACATTGTGATCAAGGTCTGGTTCAGCTGCTTCTTCAGCACCTGATGAGTCATCACTCTCGTCTTGAGCAGGAGTCGAAGAACTTGAGGCACCGCTTGCAGGTGTGATGTTACTTGAATCCAGATTTGGTGTGTTGAGAACATCATACATCATCTGGGTAGCAACTTCATCATTTGACTCAAACTGAGGAAGATTAAAGGATTTGAAAAAGCCATCATAATTGAAGAATGATGATGGACCTTTTCCAGCAGGGGGTGGTGTATCTCTGAACATCCACATTGCACCACACTTCTACCTGACCTGTCGAATTATTGTAAACTCGTTTGTCTGGTATGCTGTATCCTAAGAATATTCCTTGATCAGCTTTCTCACTGAACTTGCCATCCTGAGTCTTCTTCAACAGTGTACAAGGAGCTCCAAAAGGTTCCAGATACTCCAAGTTAGGCTTGCGCTTCTGAAGCAACTCATAGCAAGTCTTGCCATGCCTTTTGACTACTAACACACGGTTAAGTGTGTAGCAAGCATTGGCAACCGCCTCATTCCAGAACTAGACCGGAAGCTTAGAATCAGCTAACATGGTTCGCGCAGTCTCGATCAAGCTTCGATTCTTTCGTTCTGCAACTCCATTCATCTGTGGCGTGTATGCTAAAGTGAACTGATGAACAATCCCCTTTTTCTTGCAGAAAGCATCCATCCACTGATTCTTGAACTCTGTGCCATTGTCAGAACGAATCCTCCTTACCTTCAGGTTGTAGAGTGACTCCAGTGTTGTGACAAGTACCTTGAATGATTCAAATGTTTCTGATTTAGCTTTCAGAAACATCACCCAGGTGAATCTTGAGTAGTCATCTGTGACTACAAAGCAGTACCAGTCTCCTACGATACTTTTTGTGCTAACTGGACCAAAGAGATCCATGTGTAGCAACTCCAGGGGCATCTCTATAGGATTAACTTGCTTCATCTTGTGAGATTTCCTGGTCTGCTTCCCTTTCTTGCATGAGACACAGAAATCAGGAAGCTGGAAGTTCTTGACAGGAACTCCATCAACTAAGATGTTATGAATCAGATGATTCATCTTCCTATGGTTAATGTGTCCCATTCTTCTGTGCCACGAAATGGAGTCCTTCTCTGTAGCTTTAGATAAGAAACATTGAACAGTAGAAGAACTAGTAGAGGCATTTGACATATCTAGAACATATAAGTCATTATATCTAGATGCTGACATTAATACTTGTTCCTCTGGAATATCCATTTCTTTCTTCAGAATGTAACATTTGTGATTATCAAACATGACTTTGAATCCCTTGTCACAAATCTGAGACACAGAAAGCAGATTGTTTTCTAACTGCTGAACAAAGTTGACTTTGTCAAACTTTACCTTTTCATTACCTACTTCTCCTTGAGCAGTAATGTATCCTCCTTTGTTACCAGCAAAGGAAACGTGTCCCCCTTTAATTTGTTTGACATTAAAAAGGAGGGACCTATTTCCTGTCATGTGCCTGGAAGCTCCGCTATCTACAATCCATGTATTTAAAGACGCACTATAGCGGACAACCTGTACATAAGAGAAAATAATCAGTTAAGGAGGGGGACCCAAGCCTTGACTGGCTTGGGCTTCCCAGAGGAATCAACCATCATGAATCGACCCACTGGCCTTTATCAGTGGATGGAATTTCAACGTTCAACTTGTCCTTACTTTCAGACTCATCAGTTGTTTTGGCTTTCCATAAACCATCCCTGTGAAAGGATTGTTTGTGGTAAACCTTAGACTGATTCACAGTTTGAGCATATGGTTTAGATTCAGAAACAGGTCTCGCCGCTGGCATCACAGACTTGTCAGTGACTTGTTTGTGTTGCCTTTGGCGTGGAGGAGACAAAAACGACCGAGAAGGTGTTTTAGACCTAGTAGGTGTTTTCGATCTAATAGGAGTCTTAGATCGCTGTTTTGAATCTAAATTAACTTTGTTGTTAAGCTCCACCTTAATTCTTGGAGTCTGATAGCGAGGACAATTTGTTAAAATATGACCGCGCCACAAGTATAGCAGGATCTCCATTCATCGGGGCTAGAAGATCTCTTGTGGGGCGGTGAGTAAACTTCTGGTTCTTTCCTTTTATTTTCACTTTTAAGATTTTCACCTCCTTTGACAAACTTAACTTGTTTAACATTTTGGTTTATTTGTCTATGTGGCTGAATATTATCTCTTTTAACTGATTTAACTTGAGTGGTTGTAGACATCTTGGATTGTGTGTTATTAGACTTTGAATCCAACCCAAGAGATGTTTGGACATTCTCTTCCACCCTTTTCTCAGCAGTGACATTTCTCGATGCTGAGGTTTTCTGATCATCATCCGGAGAAGCAGATTTAACTACTGTGTCAGGATCACTAACCAAAGGAGTTGTCACCACACGATCTTTAATTGGATTATTATTTATTGGACGTTGTTTAGTGTTCAACAGGATCTCATGTGGTGGTGGAACAACCTTGTAACCCAAACCCTCCCCATTGTTGCGTTCTTTAACCAAGTTTTTCAAAATGTGCGAAGAACTCGCTAAACTATGTAGTTTTTGTTTCAAAGACTCATTTTCTACCTGTAAAACCGCTTTGTCTTTTTTAGTCTCTTCAATGGTCTTTAAATAGAATTTAATATCATTTTCTTGGTTAAACACAACAACTTCAGTTTTCTTTAATTGCTTATTTAAAGCATCGATCTTTTCCTTATAACTGCTCTCATTCTGTTTTAACACTCGATTTGCCTCTGAGCACAGTTTCAAGTCATTTACTAAGTTATCATTGTGTTCTAATAACCTAGCAAATTTTAAGTCAATGCTTTCTCTAAATTTATCACAATCAACACAAGCATGTTTAGCGAATAATTCATCCTTAGATTGTACCTGTGCAGCTGTGGACGTTCCAGCCATGAAAGCATTCTGAGATGCAGGTTGAGCTTCAGATTCAGAATTCAGCTCATTCTTGACAATTTCATCCACTGCATCAAACGTCTCTTCCAAGTCAGCAGTATCAACATCAGCTGAGCTCTCCCCCTCACTTGCTGAGTCTTCGTTCAAGTCTTCCACAGAAGCTATGTTTGATTCATCATCAGATAAGAACTGAAAGGACCAGTCCTGTCCTTCATCTCCTTGTGCTACCATAGCTTTAGAATCATTTCCTGTGGATGCTGGCTTCTTGTCTTTATCTTGCCTATTGAACAAGGAGAATGGATTCCCGTTCCTAGTCTTTTTAGGCTTCACGCATTCTCTTTTGAAATGACCCTTTTCTCCACAGTTGAAGCACGTGACTTTAGACTTGTCAAAACCAAAGGTCGTATCTTTAGTAGCCATGAGATTCTGCCCTGTTTTCTTCACAAACTTCTTGGCTCTCCGGACAGCACTTGCAAGAGCCCACATGATATCCATCCTTTCAAGCTCGTTTTCATCTACTTGCTCGTAGTCTTCATCGGCAAGGTGGCAATTTCCAATCTTACCCGCCACCAGACCATCATAAGAGTGCACAACTGCAGCGAGTAGATCCATGTGCTCTTTAGCAACCTCCACTGTTACCTTTCCCAAATTTTCTGTCATGAAATTAGCAGATTGATTAACAATTGGACTTTGTAGAATCCCAGATGCACCATGAGACTCATTTGCAGATGATGAGCCTTGATCAGTAGATGACGATGCATTGGAGACAAAGGCTGTTTGCAGAGGAGCTCCAGAAGACTTTGCAGCAGGAGTGGAAGTAGGAGTTACATTGTAGAGTGACGGTGGTCAGATCACGCGTGGTTGTGACCGTTGGTGGTTGTGGTGGGTGGCTGGTGGAGAGTGACGTGGTGCGGGCAGTGGGTGGTGGCCGCGGGTTGTGTGTCGTGGTGGGTGGCTGTGGCGAGTGACGTGGTGCGGGCGGTGGGAGGTGGCCGCGGGTGGTGGTGGCTGGTCGGATGGTGGTGGTCGCGCGCGGGTGGTGAGCAGCAGTGGTGCGACAGGAATTGGAAGGTGGTAGGTTGGAGGGAAAGTGAAGAAGGGAGGATAAGAAACCGCGTATATCCAATTACCATTAGCGGCGACGCGTCGCCGCTAAAGGGTCACAGTACGATTTAACAGGAGTCGTTCCATGTAATTGATTATGAACGGCTAGATGTGGCTAAAAAATGAACGGTGGATCGCAACCTTTAGCGGCGACAAGTCGCCGCTAAAGCCGTCGCCGCTAATATGTGTCGCCGCTAAAGGCCATGTCACCGCTAATATAGTCGCCGCTAATATATGTCATTCAACGTAGCTAGCTCTATTTCGGAAACTATTTGGTTTGTTACAAAACTCAACACAAGCTTATAACATAATAACCATATTAACCTTAAAATATATGATTATGTTATGTGTGTTTAAAGTTGGTGAAAATTCATTTCAACATTTGGTGAAAACCCATTTTTCACTCAATTTTTTATCAATAGCTATATAATGTGAACTTTGGTTAAGAAAATTATATGTTGATGCATAAAATGGGTTGAAGAAGACAAGAGTTTTTAGATTTTAGTGTGATTTTGATTTTGGTTTGCTAGACTTTTTGATTTAGAATTTCAAAAAAATGGATTCACAAGTTCTTTGTGCTACGTAAAAAACACAGGATCTACATCGTCGGAAGAAGACCGATGTGTTAGTCGCTTTTGAACTCATTGGAAAATCTAAAAAGCTTAAACAGTTACATCTAGCTAGCGAAGTGGGATACGGGGACGTGTTGCATCTGGAATCACGTTAGGGTGCATATTTGTGCCCATAAAGTGCTAGAAAACAAACGTACAATTCTTAAAACTCTAGTGTATGTCACTAAAGTATATATGTTGAACACCGGTCAAAATTAAAATTAAGGTACATATTTTTATTGATAACGCAATAAAAAACAACAATACTAATCAATAAAAAAAATATAAACGTTCGTTATAAAATTGATTCTAACGATAAAATAACTAATAGTAATAAAAGTTCAACTTAATTAAATATTAACATAGATTAATATTGCATGCATGTTGCATCATTAATTACTAGTTTAGTACCCCGTGTATTACACGAATTAAATAAATAAATATTAAATAATTAATAATGAAAATTGATTATAAAATGAAATTTTGATATAGGAAACGGTTGAAATTACTTATGAGTAATAATTATAAGTAATAAAATAATTTCTTTATTTTTTTTAAAAAAATCAAATATTTTGTTTCAAAACAACCCATTTTAAAAAAGTGTCATTTCTAAAAAAATACCTCATTATAACTCTACATTTTAATTATTTTGGTTTATAAAAGTTTTACTATTTAAAAACACTAATTTTTAAATAAGATTAATTTTTTTTATTATAATAGATAGATACCGACTAGTAAAAGGATGATCCAACTTAATTATATTATTGTCACGTTGAAAAAAAATCTTTCAATGGTTTTTATAAGCTTATTGTCAACTAACAAGAAGGCAGTTGCTAATCCGTCAAGATTACTTGTGGTTAAAGAAAGAGAAACCCTCAAAAGAATTTGGATTTTAATAAGTTGTTTTTATAAATTAATGAAACTCTAAGTAATAATAAACGTACTCAAATAACACTTGAAAGATATGTATGCTTTCTTTAATGGAAATCACGTTGGTTTAACAAGTAAAACCTAACCCATTGACTTTAAGTAAGATAAACTTATACAAGTTGGAGTATCTATACTATACTAATATGCACATAGAAAGGGTAAGAAGTCGTTTCACACAAAACTCTTAAAATTAAGAGATGTACAAGTATTGAAACTTGATGTACAACTCTTCAAAGCAAACAATGCAATTAGAGTTTGAAAGAACCCGCTTGCCACTTGAGCGCGGATCCTTTCATGGGTTGGGGCAATCCCCACTTCATTTTGAAAATTCAAATGATTAGGGTTACATTTTCACCCCCATATATTTAGAATTCAAAACACATCACAAAGAGATAGAGAGGCATCGGTGAGAGATAGGAGCCGGTGGTGGAGAGGGCGGTGTCGATTAGAGAGAGAGAGAGAGGCCAAACACGCTAATATCTATAGTGTTCCATTATCACCCACACACACGTTTCATTGACGGCTTGGGTTGAAGGGTTGAAGCCAACCTAAGCGATGGCTAGGGCTATGTCGGGACTTAGTGTAGCGGTGGTGGTGTTACTGGTGGTAGAAGATGATAAAAGCTGGACATTATAGCGTTCCGGTGACCCTTGAAGCTTCACCCTTTCGCTTCAAGGTATGACACATTTGAATGTTAAGCTAGCAACTCATTTTATCCCTTCCTCTTTAGTTGCTTGTTTCTATTTTATTATCTTGAAGGCAGACATGATTCTTTACATTAATTGTTTGTTTCAAAATTTTTTAATTGTTTGTTTGTTGTGGTGCTTCATGACTTATATATCGTTTAGCTTCTTCCATTTACAATTAATGCAACCTGTTATGCTCTCATGGATGTTGAGATTCCTTTAAAGCATCTTGCTTGCAGTATAAAGTCTTAAAACTTATTATCGAGTTCCATAGATTTTCCTAACATTTAACAAATTTGCTTAAAGGTTTTATTGGTTAACAGTTTTGAAGACGTTGTTGAATTAAAAATCTATAGCTTCTTCCATGGAGAATATGGTGGTCTGGGCAAGCGATGCTACTGTATGACGGCTTATTATGCACCAGGTTGTTCTTTTGATTTTTTTTACATGTTTCTAATACTTTTTAGATACTTTTGAGTTGAGATAAGGTAATGTATATTGCTGCTTGTTGATGCTCAAAGATTATGTTGGTCTTTCATGAAAAAACGTTTGCTATAACAGAGTTTTTGAATTAAGACTTTCTGATGTATTTTTTTAGATTCGTTTAAGCTACTTGAAGGGCCCGTGTATAAATTAATGTCATTGGAAATGTGACCTTATGTTTCCCAGGACAACATTTGTGCCCTTATGTTGAATTCTATTATCAATTTTAAGAATTGCTTAGCTTATGATTTGTCCTTTATAATTTTGAAGCATGTGTATGGAAAACAATCATTTTTTGGTTGTTATACAGAAAGAAGCAGCGTTGTGGTGACAAATGAACAACACATAAGCTAGAATAAACTAAACTGTAGCAAGACAATTAAACAGGTCCAAGAATTTGACTAAAATGCAAGTGGGAACCAATATCATGTTGCTTGATGTAGATGTTGTGACTTTATTTAAAAACTATTTTTTTGGAAATTTTAGATTCTTTTCATACCTCAATTTATGATCTTTGTTGTATATTTTCAGGCTTGGACATTTAGTTTTTGTGTGTGTAAGATTAACCGGTTATCATTTACTGCATTTAATCATTAATTACTAATTTGTCTACATATTTTATTTTGACGTATTGATGTTACCGAAGCCACAAAATAGTAGACGTTTTGTAAGGATATGTAGAGCAAGATTGGGTATGCTAATATGTTTAGTGATAGACTGTAAAAATTTAAGGTCACACTATTGTGGATTTTTATCTTGCTACTGTGAGCTCCTTTAATTTTGTTATATACGATATATACTGAAGCCTGGAAATGTATTTTTTAAACTCTTATGCATGTTTTATTAATCAATGAGTGGTATACGATGACATATGGCCGGACCCCACACGTTAGGTGTAGTTTTCATCATCTACCCTTTTTGGGTGTTACATGCCATTTTTTTTAATGTGCGCATTATCTAATTCTTCATATCATATCTACCTTTGTCTTGTATGCTTTGTATTATGATTGTTATTGTTATTGCCTTTGTTATCGAGTCGGGGGTCTCTTCGGAAGCGGTCTCTCTATCTTTCAAGATAGAGGAAAGACTTGCCACCATATACCCCTCCCAGACCCTGCTCTTCAGCGGGATACACTGGGTATGTTTGTTTGTTTGTTTGTTTGTTTATTAATCAATGAGTGTTGAAGGTCAACAAAATGGTTTTATTTGATAAGACGAACAATGATTAGCTTCTTACTAAAGCTTCAAAGTTCACAATAAGCCTATCATAAAAACCTACACATGTTTATTTGAGCATAAGTGGTATGAGAGTTTTAGTGGTTTAAGTTTCTGGAAATTATTTCTCAGCTAAGCTTTTGTGAACCGTATATGTTATTACTAAATTTGTTTGTAGCTTAGCTTTTGTGAACTGTATATGTTATTACTAAATTTGTTTGTAGAACATGTAGATTTGCTTCTTTTATTTGTCTCGAGTAATTATGAATCATATAATTTTGACTTTGCAATTATACTTTTAGTTCGGAGAGTTAAAGGCAAGAACCTGTAAAATGATGACAAGCTTGATTCCTATTCTACGATAGGTGGTAGTTTGGCCGAAGAAGACCTTAAACCGTCTGATGTTGACTTCATGAAAGTGGATCAGAGCACTCTTTTTTCTTCAATTCTCGTATGTCTGTATTCATTTTCTTTTTCATGTACAGTTTCAGAGCATGGTTGGTGTTAGAAATCAGGTTTTATTACGCTGTTTGAAACCATATGAAGTTTACAGGGGCCATTCTTTTGTACACAACCATCTTTGGTAGTTTCGCTGGTGCTATGAAACAGTCATGTACCACCTTAATTAAAGGAGCAAGCTTATAGAGCCCCATATGAAGCTTACAGAGCCACAACATGCAAGTTTTTTGTTTACTTCCTAGAAAGCATTCATAGTTGTGTTAATAGCTTTGTTAAGTCATGGCTTTGGGTCATTTTCGTTAATTATTGACCTTTGTTCCAACCTATTAAGTCATGGCTTTGGGTCATTATGCTATACTTTTAGTGTTTGTAGGATTCTAAGATCTATTGTTTACGCATCTGTTTCAGTGTTCCTATACTTTTCATTATGCTAATATTTAAGTTGTAATATTGGAAAATGAGGACAACAATACATAATACCCAACCTTGGCTCTACAAAATTTTTGCACCGTTCGATCATTATCTATTGATCAATGACATAACTAACATTTTCTTGAATCTTCTATAGCTATTGTTTTTTGCTAGCATAGATACTTCATTTGAGTTAGTGTGCTTACCAAATGGGTATAGTATGGCCAAAAGAAATGAGTGCTACTATATGCTCATTATGCCTATCCTTATTATATATGTTGCCTATGCAGCGTAAGATCCACAAATTTGTAAGCCAAATTGTCGAACCAAGTCTTGGGGCTTTGCTTTAAATATACATCTTATTATTTTAGATTAATAAAAAAATTCAAACATTTTACAAATATGCAGACAACAAAATTTTGCAACATCATATTGGTATACTTGTTAAAAACTATCATCGTCGTTACATTGCGTAGGTTTCTTATTAGACATTTAGTTGTATTATTATGTAATGAAATAGAATTTTTGATATATTCATGTTTAATGGAGACATTTGTAAATAACTGAATACTTAATCTTATTATTAAGTAACAAAATATATTTTTTCACCTATTCATGTTTAATGGAGGGGATTTTTTTTGGTCAACACAACAACGGCAATCCTGTGAAGGATTAAATCTCCAAGCATTTTCTCTGCATATCTTACTACACATAAATGTTATAGTACACATCATGCGAGTATATTTACCAAAAAATAAACGAATACGACGTTGTAAATTGTCATTGCCGCCGCATCGCGCGGGTTTCCTACTAGTTAAGGTAAAACATACAACTTGGAGTACAAGGTAGAGAAAGACCAAATGGATAAAGTGAGTGTGTTCATACATCCTACTCTTCAATTTTGTATACAATTTGACATCAGAGAGGTGGACAGATCAAACGTTGGCCTTCGTGGTCACTATAAGAAAAGATACAGTGCCAACGAAGCATATCGTCACCAAAACCTCAAAAGTCGTCCAAATAGGTTCTACTGAAGATATGTTGTCGGGACCGATACCATTGTCTTTGTTTCGTAGCTAATGGGTGAGCTTGTAGTCGGTATAGATGTCACCAACATAGTTTTAACAATATCGACGGCATCTCGTCGGGAAATAATTTTTAAAAATAGTTTATTTTTATACGGGAAATGCCAACAAAATGTCACGGGTAAAGAGTTTACAATTTTTATATTCTTTTATTTTTCAAACTATTTGTTGTGGGTAGAAGGTAATTTAATTTTTAATTTTTATTAAAATTGTTGTCTAATGCCGACAACATGTCATTGGAAAAGGTTTTTTTCAAGATTTATAATATTTGTTTAATATATTTTTTATTTTTTCAAGGGCTTTCTAGTACAAATTGAAATAAAAAAACACTCTTAAATTTCATACAAACACAGTTCAATTTAAATAACAAAAGTGGTTAAAAATCCGTAACATATAGTTCAAAAACATAACATCATATTGTTCAAATCCATATTATATTGTTCAAATCCATATTATATTGTTCAAATCCATATTATATTGTTCAAATCCATATTATATTGTTCAAATCCATATTATATTGTTCAAATCCATATTATATTGTTCAAATACTTAACAATGTATTGATTGCCACTGTTCTTGCAGTTTTTGTTACATTTCATCAAGTATTAGTTGTCACAGCTACAAAAGTGCATAACGGCTTCAATTTTCAAAAACAACTTACATAACATCTTAACATGTTTATGAAAGTAACTAGACTCGCTTTCTAGTGGCAGATGCAGAAATTTTCAACACGGGGACAACATATGGATCACACAAAAACGAAACGGGTAAAAATAGTAATAAAAACAGACAAATTATGAATTGTTAATGACTACTAATTATTAGTTCATTTGCTTAAATGTAGAGGCTAATCAAAATTTAAATAACCATATAAATTACCCACGAGTTCAATAAAAATAACTTTAATTACATGAAGGGTTTGTGAAAACTTATTTAAACAATTTAATATAATACCGTTGTTTTTAGAAAACACACCACAATGTTTGAAGAGAAATAGTGAGAGAGAAAAGGGGGACCGGTGGTGGTTCCTGATGGTTGTAAGGCGGTGATGCCACGTTCCGATGAGTAAACAACTCCAACATGTTAAATGGATGAAGGGGATCCTTGTGGTGGGGTTGGAGCGGCGATGGTGTGGTGATTAGTGGTCACGAACACAGCTCTAGACCAATGACAGAGATGACAATGGTGATAAGAAGCACGATAGAGGTCAACGCCAGTTACAGTTTTAACATAACCGGTCAACTTTCCAATTAGTCATGATGGGTCACAAACAAAGATTCAAGCATCATTTATCCGGATATCTATCACCTATCTATTGACAAATCCGGAAACATACAATATCCTGTTGAAAAACCGTGAACCAATCTACCTTTGTTTTTTTTTTCCTTTTTTACTTTTGAGTAGCTTATATCTTACCGCTCATATGTAACAATTGACAAAAATGTCACACTCCGACCAACGACGGAATTATTAGGGTGGACAAATGTAAATCGATTGCTCGTAGCTCATGGTAGTGAATACGAAATAATATTAAATGTCATTTTCATTAAATAAGTCAAATCAAATAATTCGTTACGATGCAATAAAGATTCAAATAATATAATAAAGTCTTTTATTAATCTAGGTCCAAGTCCTATATGAACATGAAGAAATCCTTTAAACTGCATCCTGAAATTATATGAGAAAGTAACGAGTCAGCTAACGAATTAGCAGGTGAGTAAACGCATATTTGAATACATATATAAATTGATTAAAATGATTAAAAACAATTCAATTCACATGGTAATGTCAAGACCTATAATGCAATAGTGTAACATAAAAACAAACCAACACAATCAAACCTAATGACTAAATTGACTCGGTCCGCAGGCGAAGCCTTATAGAATGAATGATTTCGGTTCCAATCACCACACGACTAAACAAATGAGGTGAGTTTGTCAAACAAATATATCTATCATTGTTAGCATGGTTGCATGAATTAATAACTGAATTTAGAATGAAATAGAATAACAATGAATATTAATGATAGGATATTATCATATGATTTTCCCAAAATATAAAACACATAAAAAGGGCAATGAATACTCGCTTGAAAATAGGATGTAAACGATTTGATTTCTAGAATGCGTATATAGACACTAAAGTTTTCTCACAGTTCAACCTAATGTTTGATGTCTTTTTGTTAGAATAATAATATGTCTAAACTTTGGTTTCGATATCTAGGGTTTACATTTGAGATTTGGGGTGTGATGCATGTGAAAGGTATATATATTTTATAAATATTTTTCATATAGATTCAATTTTAATTGGTTATTACTAATACTAAACCACATATACAAATGCAAGTGTACCTGTCGTGTGGTAATATACTGATGGTAAGAACCGAGTATCAATCCGTGGACACATCGAGCCTACTCAACAACCCTAACAATTGAGTACCAGATTAGATTTTTGTTTGAGAAAATGATAAGTTGCATTGATGTAATTAAGATCTTTAGGGTTTAAAAATAATAATTAAAAATAAAGTAAAAAAGTAAGAATGAAACTTTTGGATTTAAAACCAGGGAATAAAGGCTATCATCATAATTAGATTACACTTAAGTAAGTATGATGAATTGGTAGTGTGATTAAAGATATTGATTAAAGTAATTATGTTAGTTATTATAAATGTGAGTTGGTGCGATATCTCGTCTACTCGCTCCGTAATGACTAGGACCTCATCAGGATGAAACTTACTGAATAAATCAAAGCCACTAAGAATGTAGGCACATCTCCTGTAACCTTTTGACATACAGGATTTCTGGAAACATAACTTAATGTTAAAAAGAGAGTTGATTAAGTTCCTTTCTAACATACCATTAATTTTGGAAAACCATAACAATTACTGTAGATTTCTCAGACTAATAAAAGAGAACCCGTAAATGATCAGAAAGTTAAGGTGATATAGTTTTTAATAACCATTTCTATTTTATTAGCCATAAATTTATTATGAAGACCGGTTTCACGAATAAAAGTCAGTCATACGTTTTTTAATCTTGTATGACATTCATAATCCCAAATCATAAGGTTATAACTTTCTGTTCAAATATAGATGCTACCCATCAAAAGTTTTTCTAAGATTACCATAACATTAACATAATATAAATCACACCATTAGTTCATCACAAATTATATAAGTTTCATCAAATTAGGATGATAATGAGAGTTTAGCCCATAATGAGCTTGAACATAATAATAAGTAACTATGAATCCAAGGATCGTTCAGGGTATTATCAGCTTAGTTATTAACAAATAATAATCGCGGAACTACCAAAGTTTATTGCTTGATTAATCAAATACGTACAAATAAACAAACAATTCAATAAAGTAAAGAACAGATGTAATACTTAAACCAATGAATATCAAATGAAGAACGGATATAATATTAATAAATTTTTTTCATTAACTATTGATGAATGATTACAAGGATCAATGAAACTTTTGCTTTTGCTAATGTTCTATTGTTGTTATTGATGCGAATATATTGTTGTGAATACGATTACGGTTGCTAGGGTTTGATTGATGTTTGATTGTAGGCAATTGACTTATTTAATTATGTACCTAAGCCTTGTATTTATAGGCTTAGGGTTTACTAATTTGGAAACTATAACTTCCTTATCGGGGTAAGGTTGTTACTCAGAGAATATTATGATGTGACATTCTCTAACTAAGGTAAAAGTCATCCGTAGATGTTGACTTTTACTTTAGAGTTTTCTGTTGATGTACTTTGGTGTACATCAAGTTGGTCTTTGTAGGAACTAAATTCTTCCGTAGAAATATTGTTCTTCCGCAGGAACTTAATTCTTCCACAGGAACAGTTCTTCCGCAGGCGATTTCCTTTTTCGCAGGAGCACTTGTCTTCTACAGGAGCTTCACTTGTTCTTCTGCATCAAGTCAACTTTAGGATATGCATGAACTTCAAGGGTGATCTTGTAAGGCTTCCGCAAGAGTTCCACGAAGTGTTTGATTTGTTTCAGAGGATCTACATAGGAACAAAATATTCATCCATAAATGTTTCCAACACTTGGTCAGTTCTTTGGAATTGACCAATACTTATGATTTTCCCTGTAACATACACACAAATCAACACAAATTCTATAGGTTAACCTATATACACATATTGCATACATAATGATGAGTGGTTACAAAAGTTATTACAATATGATTGATTTAATAAACTAAACCTATACAGATTTCTAGATCTAACAATACTCCCCCTTAGGTTTAGATTCCATCAATCACTGCCTTAGGCTTTGTAGCTCCTTCAACCTTGTCACCATCTTCTGATTGAAATATGATACAGTATCCTTTTGATCATCATATTTATATTTGATCTCTATTATGCTTATCTTATTCAGTGTGTCAAATTTGATTTCCAAAATGTCTTCTTCTGTGGTCAGGGTTGCAAGAACACTATGGTTGTTGACCACTTCCAGCTCATCTTCTTCAAAAATTCTTAGCTCAGTGATAGAAGGGAATTCACAACCCATAAGCTGGCATGCTTCCAATTTCCTTCTTTTGTTTGCATTAGCATTGAGCTTATCTATCACCTGAATCAAATGCACACAGAGACACAGATCATTTTATGCCTGTTGATTGTTCAGCTTTGAACAGAACTTGTCATATAAGTATACTGGATAGTTGGGATACAGGAGCTTGATTTCCATTGGATCAAATATCCTTATGCTCGAGGTAGCCTTCCCATCCTTAGTTTGTTGAAGGACAAGTTCTTTTGATTTTTCCACATATCCCCAATGTGTGATGGTATATGTGTATTGATTTCCTTCAAATCCTTTGGTGGGGCCTAAACTTTTCTTGACTTATCCAACCCTTATAAAAAATTCATTCTCCAATGGGTATGAGGAGCTGGCTTGTGGCCTTTTTTGTTTTTCTTTTCTTTTGATGTGCTCCTCATCTTCCTGTTTAGCTACTTTCAAAACATCATCTTTGAATTTAGTCCGTAGTTTAGCCACTATCCCAGAGAAATCTCTTCCCCTAGGGTGGATTGGGTAGTTGACAATTTGTAGGTTTTGAAGATGAGTGAGATCGGCATCTGGGAGTGATATAACTTGTTCAATTCTAGGGAAGTACTGTATCATCCTAGATGCCCTTTTGATGATTACACTATCCCAATCAGTGTCATATTTCGATGCGATGATCTGTAAGTCTTCAACTAACTTGGGAGTAGTGATGTGATCAAAGAGCTAAAATAAAGTTGACTTGTTTTCAGTCACTTCTCTCACTGTTGTTCCTAGTGGCCACACTTTTCTTGGTAACACTTCTCTTGGTTCTCTGATTAGCTTAGCTTTTTCTTTGTGCATATCTTTACTTTCAACTATGGTAGGCTCAGCTGGAGTGGTTGTGTTGGTTAGCCTTAGTCCTTTGGATTCTGTTCTGAACCGCACTCCAGTCTGCAGCTCTATCTTCATTACATACTCCATCATTTGTCTAAGCTCCTTCGCTCCTCTGTCTTTTAGCTCATAGAATTTGTGATTATCATTTTGTAACCAACAAATTAGATTGTTCCTGTTAAGCTTCATTGTATCACAGTGACCTAATTCTTTCTTCAATTGTTCTTGAGCTTGAAACTTGATGAAGTTATCATAGT
Organism: Flaveria linearis; assembly: GCA_024085815.1. NCBI lineage: Eukaryota > Viridiplantae > Streptophyta > Magnoliopsida > Asterales > Asteraceae > Flaveria > Flaveria linearis. The sequence continues at coordinate 19,677,912 of CM044001.1, forward strand.
TGCAGTCTGGGATAATAAAGCTTACCACAGTAAAATCTTTAATTGTCTGTTTGAGTTCATCAGTGTTCATTCTTTCCACCAAGTCGAATAGGAATCCTTTGTGTATAAGATCCATGAACACTGGTCTTTTTTTAAGGATGTCTTGCTGAGTAAGCATTTGGGTTCCCTTAGGAGTTTCTTCACTTATCAGCTGCTCCCATTCAGCATCACTCTCATCTTCTCCTTCAGTTTGCTTTGTGGTCATTGGGTTAACTGAAGGAGTATGCTCAGATGACATCATTTTCATCTTCTTAGGTGATTTATCCACTTCTATCATCTCCTTAATAATTTTTCCCAAATATCTCCTCTTCCTATTGTAGCAAATAAGAGGGGCTTGAGTTTGTGCTTTTACTGTTGTAGATAATGGTTTATCAGCAATAGGCATACGTTAAGATGATTGAGCAGACTCAAGTTCGCTGATCCTTTTCCTCAATTTCTCAATTTCTACATTTTTGGCTCCTATCAGTTCAGCGTGCCTAGAGATGGTTATTTGTGAATTGTTCATCTCTATCATAGCCTTTTCTTTCTTTTCCTTCTCTATGCTCGCTTCTTCCTTCAGTTCTTTGACGAGCTCTTGATAGGCATTAATCACTTCTTGATCAGTTTGAGCATTCTCTTTAAGCCTTCTGATAGCTCCAAGAGCTATGAGGGCACCCTTTTCTTTCATTTCTTGCTCCAACTTCCTTAGTTTCTCTCTCTTCTTTTGTTAGATTTGATGGTCAGCTTGTTGTATTTTACAACTAGGAAGCTCTTGCTGACATCAATCTTATCGTCATTCAGTTCATCTTTATTGTAGGCTATAATGTCGACAAACTGAGGCTCATTCTCATCCTCAGGCTTATCTTGACCTACAGCTTGGTTCACCTCCTGATCCTTTTCATTATCATACTCTAGATTTATTTCGTCAGTAGCCTCACACTGTGCTTCATTATGTTTTTCTTCTTCCATTATCAATTCAGTGGGAGTATCATTCCCAATGGTTTCAGTCACAATTAGGATTTGGCTAATAGGTTCTTCTTGTGGAGGTGAATACAATATGAGAGTGATATTTACTGGTTCAGTGGAGTTGGTTGAAGTGTTTGATTGGGTAGCAGATGGTGGAGATTGATTAGGAGAGATGGGTTGTGTTTGTGAGGATGAGTGTTGGTCAGTTGGTGAGGCTTGTTGAGCTGGTGGTGATGGTGGTTGGTTTGTTAATGGAGATTGGGTTGGTGAGTGTGAAGCTTGCTCAGTTGCAGCAGGTGATTCTTCCACTTGATCTTCCTCATATATGAACCTCAATTCTTGAGGAATTTCAACATTTTCATCAATCACGTAGGGAAACATCTCCATTTCTTCACCCTCATATCTTCTACTTATTTTGTTCAAAACTGATCTGCTCAGATGTGCTTGTACAAATACATCCCCTTCCATCTCAATCTGAAGCATAGAGCCATTGATGATCAGTTGGAGAAATCTTGGGAACATGTACATCTTGTCTGCCTTTTGTAGTTCCACTTGATCGCATAGGCATCCAAGAATGTACTTTGCATAATTGTACTTCGTTCCTTCAAATATCCCAATAATTCCTGAAGAGATATGCCTAGAGAATCTATCCAGCCCAGACTTCCTGTTAGACATGCATTTGAGGTAAGTGTGGTACAGAAATCTGTAAGGCTTGCATAATCTCCCATTCTTTATCTCTCCATTCCTGTAGTCCCCATCATAGCCCATCAGTTCAAACACCTTCTGAATGTATTCATGGTCAAATACATCAGGGTGACCTGCTTCTTCTTCGCTGTTGGAGCATATATAGTCATATATAGTGTGTCCGTCGCTTGACGAATAGTCTAGGCTTAATGTTATACACCTTGTAAACACATGAAACTGGGTCATTCGCATGAGCATATGCGAATGAGACTCAGTCGTACGACTGAGCCATGCTAATGGACCAGTCGTGCGACTGAGAGATGCGATTGGGGCATTCGTAAGACTGAACCATAAGAATGGTCCAGTCATATGATTGAACCATACGCATGGTCCAGTCGTACGATTGAACCATACGCATGGTCCAATCGCATGAATGGGCCCAGTCGCATCTAATATGGGCCGAAGCCTATATATACCAATTTTATTGTGTAGAAACATAAGGGTTTTGATAGATAGTGTGCCTGGCGCCTAGGTGCTGCCGGATGAGAGGGGGGATCATGCTCGATCTCCCCTTGCCAAAAGTTGTAATTCTTAAGTTGTAACGAGCTTAAAATCGTTATGTTTTATCAATGAAATCATTCGATTATTGTTCGTACCATTGTATGTCTTTTGGTTTTTATCCTTCCGTCAAGAACATGCACGGATGTTTACCGATCCAGTGACTTCACAATTGGTATCAGAGCCGGTTACTGCTAGAATGATCTAACAATCATTCTAGTAACCCGAGCTCTTGATTTCAAGATCAAATTTTAGATCTTGACGTTAAACCCACTTCGTGTTCTTCGTGTTTTGTTCAGATCTGGGTATGTGTGGTGTTTCTATGTTAAAATCGAATTCGAAACCACGTTCCTATCACCCTTGCGAATCTGATGATGTCTATTTTGGTTCGAATCATGTAAATTCGTCGGATTAGGGTTTTTGGCAGCCTTGGCGGCTGCAGATCTGAAATTCTACGTGCAGATCCGTTCATGCGACTGGGCCATGCGAATGGACCATTCGTACGACTGGACCATGCGAATGGACCATTCGTACGACTGGACCATGCTAATGGACCATTCGTGCGACTGGACCAGTCGTATGTTCAATCGTGTGACTGGACCAGTCGTATGTTCAATTGCCCGAATGAGCCATCTGCATTGACTCATCCGCATTTGTTCCAGACCAAAAAAAGAGTCTGGAATAGCTTCTTGCACGAATTTTTCCCTAAACCATTTTTATCAGTCGGGAAGCCATCTGAAAAAGTTTGGTAAAATAAAATTTTTTTGGGAAAATTTTCGGGTCATGTATAGTTCGTCTTCGGGTAAATAGTGAAGATTTTCCTGGAGAGTCTATGCAAGAGTTGAGGATGAGCAAAGGACATTCACCCTGAGGTTCTTATGTCAAACAAGTTTGATGGACACCCCATTATTAGTTGGACTTCCAGAATAGGTGAATGTGTTAGAACACGAAAGTGAGAAGAGAAAATGTCAGCTGTCAGTGCTGATTTTGTGGGGTAGTCAAGAGCATCTGACTATTTATGGGCCAATCAAGTTATATTTATCCGCACAGAGAGGATTCACATTCTTAGGGGGAATCCATGTATAAAGAGATTGAAGACGCAATCAGAAAGTGATGATGTGAGCAGGTTTCTGATGATGAATCTACGTGCATGCTGATTTGTTTGATATTGTCAGCTGTGGATTGGAACCTTCAACCTTTTGCCCAATACACCGTATGAAGACGTTAGGAGAGCACAACGTTTATATATTAGGATATGCTGAATGTGAGGGGGAATCTTTGCAGTTGTTAATGTTAATCAGGTTAGCCTGTGTGAAGATTGGAGCAATGGAAAACTGTTCATGTCATTATCTGGAAAAATCAGTCATTTGGGGAATCTTACTGCTATGATGGTGTTTTGCAAAGTAAACGAAAGCTATTATGCCTAAATTCATTTTCAGGAATATTGTAGTAACCTGACGGATCGGCAATGTTGGCTAATATGGTTGTTCGTTTGATTCTATTGGAAACCAGAGCAAAGATTGACTGAAGATTGTAAAAGGTGTTATCTACTATTCCCAAGCAACGTCCAAGGGGGAATTTGTTGGAGCATATATAGTCATATATAGTGTGTCCGTCGCTTGACGAATAGTCTAGGCTTAATGTTATACACCTTGTAAACACATGAAACTTGGTCATTCGCAGGAGCATATACGAATGAGACTCAGTCGTATGACTAAGCCATGCTAATGGACCAGTCGTGCGACTGAGAGATGCGATTGGGGCATTCGTAAGACTGAACCATAAGAATGGTCCAATCGTACGATTGAACCATACGCATGGTCCAGTCGTACGATTGAACCATACGCATGGTCCAATCGCACGAATGGGCCCAGTCACATCTAATATGGGCCGAAGCCTATATATACCAGTTTCATTGTGTAGAAACGTAAGGGTTTTGAGAGATAGTGTGCCTGGCGCCTAGGTGCTGCCGGATGAGAGGGGAGATCATGCTCGATCTCCCCTTGCCAAAAGTTGTAATTCTTAAGTTGTAACGAGCTTAAAATCGTTATGTTTTATCAATGAAATCATTCGATTATTGTTCGTACCATTGTATGTCTTTTGGTTTTTATCATTCCGTCAAGAACATGCTCGGATGTTTACCGATCCAGTGACTTCACATTCGCCCAACTCTAGCACTCTTCTTACTATATGTTCATCTACTCTGAGAACTTCATGTCTGATGGATGCATAAATAACTCTTTCTCCGTTTTCTTCTGCCACTTGTGCAGTGTTCCAAAAATCTATCATGTGTGACTGATAGATCACCGGATCAGCGGATAATGCGTAGAATACCCTCGAACGCCTCAGATAGCGGATGATCTATGTACATCCTTCAGTGACCAGGTCATCCGGATTTAAGAATGCACAAACATTGTGCTCCTTAGAAGAATCGATTAGCCATCTGGAATACACAATAACATCAGAAAACAATGATTTAAGAATGCATATATATTGTGGGACCCTCAACCCTTATTACCCTTCCACAATAACATTAATTTCCTTATATATTATATTTTCTGTAGAACTTAAAGCTTCCGCAGAAGATCAACTCTTCCACAGGAAGTTGTCCTGTGTGAAATCATCCGGAGGAGATGTACTCTTCCGGAGGAGAACTTAATCTGCCGAAGGAAAATCTACGAGAGTGATTCATACTTGGCACACATTCATATCCATAGGCTACCAATCTACGGATGTTCACATTTTAACTTTGATTTTTTTACATTGTAGCATCTGCCGAAAGGCAATGTTACACTGTAACTTCTGTTGAGGGATCCAAAATTTATCCCTGATTGATGTATGATGCTAACATGATATATTAGATCATATGTTTCTTTTGGACCATTGTTGACTTGTTCAATTGATAATCGTGTATAGACTTTCTCAAGTCAGATATTCAACAGCCAAAGTAGTTGCTTACGATTCAATTTCCTTCAAAGTTAGTTGTTTAACTCATTTTTCATGCTGATACTACTCCTCCTAAACTTGTGCTTAATAATAAAGTGTTGAGCATAAATTTAAGTGAAAATAGCATGAAAAGTAAGAGTCTCACCACCGATGGGAAATACCAAGCATGCACAAACCTGAAATAGTTGTGCGAGCTTTGTACATGGGATCAAACTACAACATTAAGTTACTCCCTAATGGATTTAATTTAGATTGAAATAGACATCGATCTAGTACTGATTGCAAGTATGTTGATCCCCTTAAATTCAGGACAGAGTAAATGTTCAACTATCATGTTATTTATCATGTTTTGAGGTTGATTAGAGAGTGACTGATATGGAATCCACATTTAAGTCACATTGGAGGTTCTCCTCCTTTAGCGAATCATCCTATCACTTTTTCACACTTAAACTATGTACCTTTAAGTATAAGATATATCTTAATATTTCTATGAAATCTTATTAATGCAGATAGATGTTGAAGCTCTGTAAAATAATATACAGGTGATCACTTTGGATTCTTGTAGAGCTGGATATATGATCATCCTCGGGCACCAGGTCTTTACTCATGTAAAACAGAGGTGCCTTTAACCCAGGTATTTGTTTACACAAAATATAGGGATGAGTATGATCATAATCAGATCATTATCCCAGGTTTTTGCTCACTTAAAACAGAGGGAAAATGAATTGCAAAGATAGAGATTATAAATAGTCAGTACATAGTGTGTTTGGGTGAGTAGTTTGACCACCTCAGAATAAGACTCACTTGCTTGCTCCTCAAAATAGAAACTCCCACAATCAGTCATCTAGACATTAGGTGTGGCATGCATTTGTTTATGTTCTACTCAAGCTGAACCTACTCACATATCAAGGTACATCTGACCTGTCTTTAGGTAAGTTTATAGTGAGCATGCTTTTCTGAATGATGAAGAAAAAGTTTAATCTAAGTTAATCATGCCTAATGATTCAATTAGGAAATTAAACCTTACTGAATCAAGGGCTTTAATGAATAAATCAGCAAGCTGATTGTTGGTATCCACTTTGATCAGCTTGATCAACCCCTTTTCTGAGCAATCTCTCAGAAAATGATATTTGATCTCTATATGTTTGGTTTTACTATGTTGTACAGGATTAGCAGTGATGAACATAGCAGCTGAGTTATCTATATGAATTGGAGTGTGAAGGAAATTGTACCCATAATCAAGTAATTGGTTTTGTAACCATAAGACTTGAGAGCTACCAGCTAAAGCAACTATGTACTCGGCTTCAGTTATGAATACTGAGACATTTGTTTGTTTCTTGCACTGCCAAGAAACAAGCCGAGGTCCTAGAAATTGACATCCACCAGTTGTGGATTTTCTGTTGTTGTTGCAGCCTCCAAAATCACTGTCTGAATTGGAGTATAGAGTAAATTCTCCTTCTTTAGGATACCATAGGCCAAGAGCGGGTTTCCCTTTAAGATATCTGAAGATCCTCTTTACAACATTCATATGTGATTCCTTTGGATCAGCTTGGTACCTAGCACAAACACAAACAGTAAACATAATGTCAGGTCTGCTTGCAGTTAAGTACATCAAAGATCCTATTATTGATCTATATAGTCTTTAATCAACAGACTTCCCTTGGGGGTCAGGAATGATTTTATCAATGGTAAAAGTTGGTGTTTTACATGAAAATATATCAGCAAGAGAGTATTTCTTCAGTGTTTGAAGAATATACTTCTCTTGATTGATAAAGATTCTATCTGGTTTTTGATGCACTTGCAGTCCGAGAAAGAATGTTAGTTCTCCTATAGAACTCATCTGGAACTTTGATTTCATTAATGATTCAAATTCTTTACACAATCTCTTGTTTGTTGATCCAAAAATAATGTCATCTATATATATTTGGACCACCAAGAGATCTTGATATTCTTTGAGGAAGAGAGTCTGATCTATTGTTCCTTTTTTGTATCCATGCTTCAGCAAGAAAGATGAGAGTGTCTCATACCACTTTCTTGGTGCTTGATGAAGACCATATAACGCTTTGTCAAGCTTGTAGACTCTGTGAGAATAACCCGGATCTTCAAAGCCTGGAGGTTGAGAAACATAGACTTCTTCATCAATCTTACCATATAGGAATGTACATTTTACATCCATTTGATAGACTGTGAATTTCTTGTAAGAGGCATAGGCTAGGAAGACTCTAATAGCTTCGATCCTTGTAATAGGTGTAAATACTTCATCATAGTCTATTTCATCTTCTTGTGTATATACTTCTGCTATAAGCCTTGCTTTGTTTCTGATAATGATTTCTCTGTCATCTAGCTTATTTTTGAAAACCCATTTAGTTCTAATTGGATAATGGCCTTCTGGAAGGTCAACTAGATTCCAGACTTTCTGCTTTCTGAATTGTTGAAATTCTTCTTTCATGGCTTCAATCCAGCTATTATCTTTAAGTGCAGCTGATATGTTGGGAGGAACCACTTGCGAGAGAAAGCAGAAGAAGAGACAAATGTTGGTTGCTCCCCCTTGATTTCTGGTGGTTCTTTGATGTAGATCACCAATTATGTTATCAATTGAATGATTCTTGTCAACTCTAGTGGTTGGAGTAGATGCAACAGGAATGGAAGATTCCAAGTTGGTCATATGTGTAGATGGAGACTGATCTAACTGAGATGGAAAATTGACAAAGTAGTCAAATTCTACATCATGAGCCATTGTAGTCTTATCTTCCTGATTTTGTGCTTCGGCAGATGAGGTTTGAAGTTCCGTAGGTGTCATAATGTCATCTCCGGATGTAGGTTGTGGATCTATTGATGTTGTTAATGGACTTAGGGTTGGTCTGTTGGAGTTGGGCCTTCAGTTGATGGAGCAGGAATGTCTCCGGATGTAGATGGATTATCTACGGATGTATTGTATACATCTCCGGATGCATGGTGATCATCTGCAGAAACAGAGTTGACATATGCTGATGCTTCATGCACTTCTTGGAGAGCTGAGGTTGCATGAACATCAGATAGTCCAGTGATTATGTGAGAAGAAGGGCCAGGATCTGCAACACTTGACGCGTGAGTAGGAAGTCTTAGTGGATCCGCAGATAGTGGCACTTCATTTATTATTAGAGGAACATAAGGATAACAAGTATCCGTAGTACCTGCAATATTCAAATAACCAGAGTTAAAAGAATTTATGAATGCAACTACGTCAAACAACCATGATAAACCTATTACAGATTTTGTAAATGAAGTTCATCGAAAGAGACATTAGAAGTTTCTTCCATAATGTGTTGGTGTGGAATGTAAACTCTATATGATTTAGATGTTGATGAGTAACCAACATAGAAACCATCATAGGATTTTTCTAAGAATTTTCCCAAATGTTCCTTGGTGTTTAACATAGACACATGACACCCAAAAGCTCTAAGATAGCCTATAAAAGGTTTCCTTCTAAATAAAAGCTCATAAGGTGTTTTATTATATTCTTTAACAATTAATGTTCTATTTTGAACAGAGCATGTTGTATTTACAGCTTCAGCCTAAAAGGTAATGGGCAGATGTGAGTCAGCCAGCATTGTTCTAGCTACTTCAATAAGAGTTCTATTTCTTCTCTCCGCAACTCCATTTTGTTATGGTGTTCTTGATGCACTGAACTGTATTGCTATGCCTTTGTTTCTGCAAAAGGTGTCTAGAACACTGTTAACAAATTCAGTTTTATTATCACTTCTAAAAATTTTAACCTTTAGATCAAGTTGATTTTCAATTTTAGTGATGAACTCCATTAAGATTTCTAATGTTTCACTTTTATGAATTAAGAAGAAGACCCATGTGAATCTAGTAAAATCATCAACAATCACCAAACAATATTGCCTTTTTCCAATACTCAATACATTGGTTGGACCAAAAAGGTCCATGTGAAGCAATTTGAGTGGTGTTGTATTTATGTTAATTGTTTTGGACTTGTGTGACACCTTATGTTGTATTCCTTTGTAACATGAAGAACAATGAGTAGAACATTAAAATTCTTTCTTTGGAAGACCAATGACTAAGTCATGTCTTGCCAGTCTATTCATGTTCTTCATATTAGAATGACTAGCCTTCTATGCCACGGTTGAGATTCATCTTCTGATGACTTAGAAATCAGCCATGTTTCACTTGATTTTAAAGAGGTGTTGTTCATGTCCAAAACATATGTGTTGCCTTTTCTTGGTGCTTTAAGAAGGATGAAGTCATCTGGGATTTATAAACCAGGTTTAAGAATGTAACAGTGAGTTTTATCAATAAACATGGTATAGTTTTGATCACAAATTTGAGAAACACTGAGTAAGTTAAATTGTAAATTTTCATTAAAAAACATTTTCTCAAATTTTAGTGCCCCATTTGTTACAAAACCTTCACCTACAATTTTACCTCTCTTCTTATCCCCACCAAATGCTACATAAGAAGCATTTTTGTGTTTAAAATCATGGAGGAGAGAACAGTTTCCTGTCATATGCCTGGAACATCCACTGTCAACATACCACTTGTTGTCAGCCCTCTATGTATGTTCCTGCATATAAAATGAGATCAATTAGAATGGGTAACCCAAGCATTGATGTGCTTGGGCTGACCAAGTGAGTCAACAATTGTTACTCCTTTATGATTCAGGCTTGATAATTCAGGTTTGACTTTAGATTTAGTTGATTCATTTTGTTCTTTTGATAATGGTGAGGGTGATTCTGATGTAGATGGACTTGAGTCAGTTTGAACTTGTATTTAAGTCTTCTACTTGCATCCTTCCTTTCGTTGTCTTCACATTGCTTGTTGATAAAGATCCTATATTGACAAAGGTTTCAGCATCCTTTGACTGTGATCTTTTCACTTAAAATACCTTTGTCAAACTTGTTAAAGAAGGTCTTATCAGCAATTGTTGATTTCTCGTTCAATTCCATCTTTTTATGTGGTATCTTGCTTTGAGTCTTTTGTTTTTCTATCTTCTTTGGTTGGATCGTAGATTCAGGTGATTTAGTCTTTACCTGTTCAACCTTTTGTTGTTTTTGATTATCACCCGCATCTGTCTTCCTTGACTTTTCAACCTTGGTCTTTGACAGTTTCTTTGGAGCTTTTGACTCCTTGATGCTCACATCTGATTGTGAATCGGATTCATTTGTCTCAGACGGCTTCTTCTTTGAGACTTTTGTTTTGTTCTTTTTGTTGAAGTAACATTCTTGAGTGGAATGATTATTCTTGTTACAAATAGCCACAATGCTTGTTGAAGTAGCAATCAGATGTCATGTGATTGTTCATGTTACAGATAGAACAATAACTGCTGAAATAACAATATTTAGTTTTGTGATTTGTCATATCACACCATTTGCAGTATTTTTCTTCTGCCTCACTTTTGGATTCAACCTTCTTCTTATTTTTCAAATGCTTCTTCTTGTCAAGTGATTCTGATGATACAGCAGCTGACTTTTGTTGATGAAGCACTGTCTTAACTGATTTTTTATCTGTGCGGTTGATTGTTGAATCTTCAGCTGAAACTTTCGTCAGTTTAACTAAGCTTTCAGTAGATGTTGGCTTCTTCCATAGATATGTTGCGGATGACTGTTTAGATGAACCAGACATTGTACTCATCCGTGACTGATCTACTAATGATTCTTGATCATCACCAACTTTCTTCTTCCGTAGATTTTCTACTGTTGAACACTTGTTCTTTCTGATCTTTGCTACAGAAGTAGTTTGTACTTTTTCCGTAGAACATACACTTGTATCTTGCTGCTTATTTAGCTCTTGAATTCCAGCATTCAATTGGGCTATCCTTTTGTATATAGTCTTCAGTAGGTTTCTTTGCTGAGGTGGATAGGGCACTTTGATTTCTTCAAGCACATTTGATATTGAAGGTTTAAACATCAAACTTGTTCCCTTACCAACACTTTGTTTTTCAACATGATCATCCGGCTCAAATAAATTACCACATCCATCAAAATCAAAATCCGGTTCATTTTGTTATGAAACTTCTGAATCAGTTGATTTAGTTTTACTCACCTCCGAATCATCACCATTGGACACTTCTAAATTATAAGTTTTAACTGTATTATTAGTGCTACGCACAAAATGGTTTGATAAACTATTAGTCATAGAATCAGGTAATGTAGTGTAATTGTTGTTTACAGGTGAAGGAACATTATGAAAACCTAAACCTGATTTGTTTTGTGATTCAATATGAGAATTTAACAACTTCTCATATTGTTAAGATGACAGTTGAAACTTCTGAAGTTTTACTTCAGTAGATGCATGTTCTGCCATTGATTTTGTTAATGATGTAGTCAAATGCTCAACTTCTGCCTTTAAATTATAATTTTCTGAAACAAGTTTATCTAAATCTTTTTGTAAGGATGTGATCTTTACTTGATAATGTTTATGTTCCCTTATGTGAGATTCATTTAATACTAAAGTTTCTTTTACATTATTGTAAGGCCCCGTTCCCGGGCACCACACGGTTGGTCATTCATTGCACATAAAACATATTAATACACATTTCATTAAATAAATAGCGGAGTTACGTTAGCAAAAACCATTCTCTATTATTAAAAGATAATGTTGTTAAGCAATACAATAATGTTCAAGTTACAGAAGATTGTTTAATTGCATTACAAAACAACAATATCATGACACAAGAATCGATGTCAGTCTTTCCCTGCCGAGTAGCCTCACCCTCGTGCTATCCTCAGCAACAATTACCTGCCAACTGAAAATGTATAAAAAAGTATTAAAATACCTTTTGTATTGTGTATATATGTATATATGAAAGTACTCTTTTTGTAAAAATACATCCCTTACTCTTGCATGTGAGCACGCATTAACTTACAACAAGGTAATGTTTTCTTTCTTTACTGTATGCCTTGTTCATTTTGCACTCTTTTAACTTTATCTTTCACTGTCTATGTGGGCCAATGAGCAATACCCTAAACTATGTGTGCAGGGAAACTGGTGTTGGGCCTCTCTGGTCTATGCTCTGATCACTATACACAAGGCTCACCCAGTCACCTAGGGCATGCTACAAAGGTCCGCCAATCTCAAATGATTGGCCCCGTGAGCACTATCAGGGTAGCTAACCCATATCACAGTTGAGCTAACGACAACATGGTCGTGCACCTCCTATATGCTTGCAAGACTTGTTAAGTTTTTTTAATTAAGTTCCACTTCTCTTTATTATTTCTCTTTCACTATGTTAAGGATAATACTTGCATTTATGATCATAGGCACACCACATAAGTCATACAATAGTAATTTCCATGACCATAGGAATAACTTATAATAATGCAAATATAATAGCAATTAAAAAAACCCTAAATCAAACTTGGGTCAAACTCTAATGATTTTGTTTTACTCAAAATTTCAGAAATTATTCTAAGTGTTCTAGACGCATGAGCACTATGCAGGCCCATGAGGCCTGTTCAGGCGCATGGGCACTATTTGGGCGTTTTGACACTTAGGCGTTTGGTCCATCCCAGACGCATGGGCACTATTCGGACGTTTGGACCATACTTAGGCGTCTGAGCCTAAATCCCACATGCATGGGCTACTGCTCAGACGCATGGGCTTACACTTAGATTTCTCTAAGGTATTTTCTGGACGGTTGGGGCACTGTTTGGGCGGTTGGGCCCTGTTTAGATGTATGGGCTTACTTAGAATTTTCTAAGGCAAACTCTAGGCGGTTAGGGTACTGTTCAGGCGATTGGGCAATCTGTTTAGCATATTCTTAACATATTATCAATCCCAATCATTTTTCTTACATGTTCTAGGATTAATAACACTATTTTAAGACTAACACATAACAACCATAAGAACATCATCATGCATACATAGACACATACGGGTTTTCAAACAACATTTGTAAAATAGTTTTACATACATTTTCAGCCCCAAAAGTAGTTAAAACATAAAACAACGGGGTCTAGAACTCACCTTTGCTACTCTCAAGTCTCAACTCCAAGTATTGAACTTTCCAAAGGATTCAAACACCTAGAAACCCACCAAACATACATTCGAACACACATAAGCACATAACTGAGGCTAATTCTAGCCATGAACATCTTAAAAACACTAAATCTTACCTTAAATCCGGTTTTCTTCTTGTTCTTCTTCAAAGATCCGAGAGCCCTCAGCCTTTTCTCTCTCTAGAAATCGACAGAAAGGTGAAAAGTAGCATGGCATGGGCGGCCATGCCACTTTTGTACAAAATTATATAAGATTTTGTACAAAATTATATAAACTTTTGTACGAAATTATATAAGATTTTGTACTTTGGACACGTTTAACCCCTCACTTTAGGTTAAACTACATTTCCTTATTTTTCTTCTTCTTTTACAATCTTTTTAAAATATCTGGGTGTTACAAGTCTGTTGGTACACATGTCCCCAGTTCTAGTCTAGTGAGCTTAAATGTAATAGAACTTCTTCGTGTAACATATATGCAATGTTCAATCAAGCTAATGAGAATCTATTCTATATATGGTTGTTGGTTACTTAATGTTATATCTACTTACATTATTTATTGTTACACGCATATACGACCATGTTATATAGGTTTACAGTTGTTTGACATGTTCTGAATCAGTTAAGGTTCAGAGTGTGTTTAACTAAGTAATCTGATTCAGTCGCATGACTGGACCATGCGAATGGGCCAATCGGACGACTGAACCAAGAGATTGAGTCATTCGTATAGCCAGTCGCCCAATTGAGTCAATCGTCAACTCCAGTCGCCCAGTTTCAGTCAGTCGCCTTGTCCATTCGCCCGATTGTGTTCAATCGCACGATTGTAGCTCAGTCGCCTGTTCAATCGCACGGTTGAGTTCAATCGCATCCCAGTCGCATTAACAGTCTGTTTTTCAAGTTTAAGTCAACATTTATCATGGACTCGGAAAACTTTGCATTCTCAGCAGGGAAGGACTCTAGGATCCAAAACCTACTGCTTCTGGAGAATGAGATTGGTAATCACAACAAGCCGCCTAAGCTTCTATCCATAGATGAGTTCCCGCAGTGGAAGCAAAGGTTTGAGATTCATCTCAATGGCGTGGATACTAATCTATGGAATTCTATTAAGACTGGTTACACAATGCCAGTTGGTGCTGATGGTTTGCCATTATCATTAAGTGGAATGACGGATGCTCAAAAGACTGCCTATAACGCTGAAAAGAAAGCTTATGCTATGCTCACTCAGTTGATTCCGAAAGAGATCTTCCATCAGTATTCGGATCAGAAACAGAGTAAAAAGTTCTGGAAAGCTCTCGAGAAAAGGTATGAAGGGAGCTCAACTCTGAAATCCTTGAAGGCCAAAGCTCTCAAAAAGTAGTTTGACAATTTCTCTGCTATTGGGAACGAGAGCTTGGACGACATCATTGACCGTTTCTATCATTTAATGAGTGAACTACACACTCATGGGGTTACAACGTCTAAAGAAGAAAAGGTCGCCAGTTTAGCTGAAGGTCTTCCAGAAAAATGGGATTCATTTATTTCCTCCTTGAGACACAATTCAGTTCTCGAGACTTTGGATATAAATGACTTTATTATGAAACTGCGAGAGGAAGAGGTCAGACATAAGTATAAGGCGAAGAAGGGTGCATATGCTCAGGATCCTACTCTTTACAACGTCACTCCAACTCCAATTGCAAAGTCGTCCAATGCTCCTCTGCAGACTGCATTTGTTTCTAATACATCTGGTCAAAGCTCATCGTCTGGGGGTGAGTCATCTGTTTCATCAGGGGTTCAACACAGTATTACTGAAGCTCACTCGACAAAGTTAATAACTCAGAACCTGGGTAAAGTCACTGTGGAAGTGGCCAAGGAACACATGGAACTACTTGCTACAGTGGTTCATTCCTATGATGGTTTGGTTGCAGGGAAGATAGGAAACTGCCACCTGGCTGATGAAGACTATGAGCAGGTGGATGAAAATAAGTTGGAGAGAATGGATATTATGTGGGCTCTCGCGAGTGCTGTGCGACGAGCGAAGAAGTTTGTAAAGAAGACAGGGCAGAATCTCGTGGCTACAAAAGATACTACTTTTGGGTTTGACAAGTCCAAAGTCACGTGTTTCAACTGTGGTGAGAAAGGACATTTCAAGAGGGAATGTGTGAAGCCTAAAAAGACTGGGAATGGAAATCCATTCTCCTCTTTCAACAGGCAAGATAAAGATAAGAAGCCAGTTCCAGCAGGAAGTGTGAAGCCTAAAAAGACTGGGAATGTGTTTCAACTGTGGTGAGAAAGGACATTTCAAGAGGGAATGTGTGAAGCCTAAAAAGACTGGGAATGGAAATCCATTCTCCTCTTTCAACAGGCAAGATAAAGATAAGAAGCCAGTTCCAGCAGGAAGTGATTCCAAGGCTTTGGTGGCACAGGGTGATGAAGGACAGGACTGGTCCTTCCAGTTCTTATCTGATGGAGAAGCCAACATAGCTTCTGTCGAGGATCTGAACGAAGACTCACCAAGTGAGGGGAGAACTCAGCTGAGCCTGACAATGCTGAATTGGATGGTGACATAGCTGATATTGATCAGCTTATGGAGAATGAACTGAATGCTGCGTCTGAAGCACAATCTGAACCCCAAAATGCTTTCATGGCTGGAACATCTACATCGGCACAGGTAGAATCAAAGGATGATTTATTTACTAAACATGCTTGTGTTGATTGTGAAAAATTTAGGGAAAGCATAGACCTGAAATTTGCTAGGTTATTAGATCATAATGATAACTTAGTAAATGATTTAAAACTGTGCACTGAAGCAAACAAAATCTTAAAACAGAATGAAAACAGTTATAAAGAAAAGATTGATGCTTTAAAGAAACAGTTAAATGAAACTGAAGTTGTTGCCTTTAACCAAGAAAATGACATCAAGTTTTATCTAAAGACAATAGAAGAAACTAAGAAGGAACGAGCAGTTTTGCAAGTTGAAAACGAGTCTTTGAAACAAAGACTTCACAGTCTAGCTAGTTCCTCACATATTTTGAAAAACTTGGTTAAAGAACGCAACAACGGGGAGGGGTTGGGTTATAAAGTTGTGCCACCACCACATGAGTCCTTTTTAAACATCAAACAACGTCCAATAAATGATAACCCCATCAAGGATCATGTGGTGACAACTCCTCTAGTCAGTGATCCGGATACAGCATTTACCACTGCCTCTTCAGTTCCTGACCAGACAGATTCTGGAACAAGCACTACAAGCACACAAATCACTGGCAAACGAGTGGAAGAGAATGTTCAAGCATCTCTTGGGTTGGGTAAAAAGTCAACTTCCACACAACCTAAGATTTCCAAAATCACTCAAGCTAAACCAGTTAAACAAGATAATCACCAATTTCCAAGACAAAACATAAATCATGTTAAACAAGTTAAATTTGTCAAAGGAGGTGAAAATCTTAAAAATGATAATAAAAAGAAAGAATCTGAGGTTTATTCACCGCCCCACAAGAGATCTCCTAGCCCTGATGAATGGAGATCCTGCTATACTTGTGGTCAGCGCGGTCATATTTCGACTAACTGTCCTCGCTATCAGACACCAAGAACTAAGGTTGAGCTACACGACAAAGTCAAAATAGATTCAAAACAGCGTTCGAAGACTCCAGTTAGATCGAAAACCCCTATTAGGTCTAAAACACCTTCTAGGTATTTTTCGTCTCCACCTCGCCAAAGGCAAAACAGACAAGTCCCCGACAAGTCCGTGATGCCAGAGGCAAAACCTGTTTCTGAATCTAAACCATATGCTCAAACCGTAAATCAGTCTAAGGTTTACCACAAACAATCTTTTCACAGGGATGGTTTATGGAAAGCCAAGACAACTGGTGTGTCTGAAAGCAAGGACAATCTGAAAGTTGAGATTCCACCCACTGATAAAGGACAGTGGGCCGAATTCATGATGGTTGATTCCTCTGGGAAACCCAAGCCAGTCAAGGCTTGGGTCCCCCTCCTTAACTGATGATTTTCTCATATGTGCAGGTTGTCCGCTATAGTGCATCTACAAATACATGGATCGTAGATAGCGGAGCTTCCAGGCACATGACGGGGAACAAGTCTCTCCTTTTCAATATCAAACAAATTAAAGGGGGACACGTTTCATTTGCTGGTAATAAAGGAGGATACATTACTGCTCAGGGCGAAGTAGGTAATGATAAGGTAAGGTTCGATAAAGTAAACTTGGTTCAGCAGTTAGAAAACAACCTGCTTTCTGTGTCTCAGATTTGCGACAAGGGATTCAAAGTAATGTTTGATAATCGCAAATGTTACATTCTGAAGAAAGAAATGGATATTCCAGAGGAACAGGTATTAATGTCTGCATCTAGATATAATGACTTATATGTTCTAGATATGTCAAATGCCTCTACTAGTGCTTCTTCTGTTCAATGTTTCTTATCTAAAGCTACAGAGAAGGACTCCATTTCGTGGCACAGACGAATGGGACACATTAATCATAGGAAGATGAATCACCTGATTCATAACAACCTAGTTGATGGAGTTCCTGTCAAGAACTTCAAGCTTCCTGATTTTTGTGTCTCATGCAAGAAAGGAAAGCAAACCAGGAAATCCCACAAGACCAAGAATGTCCATTCTATTGAGATACCCCTGGAGCTACTGCACATGGATCTTTTCGGTCCAGTTAGCACGAAGAGTATCGCTGGAGACTGGTACTGCTTCGTAGTCACCGATGACTACTCACGATTCTCGTGGGTTATGTTTCTGAAAGCTAAGTCAGAAACGTTTGAGTCATTCAAAGTGCTGGTCACAACTCTGGAGTAACTTTACAAGCTTAAAGTGCGAAAGATTCGTTCAGATAATGGAACCGAGTTCAAGAATCAGTGGATGGATGCATTCTGCAAAGAAAAGGGAATTGTTCATCAATTCACCTCTGCATACACTCCACAGATGAATGGAGTTACTGAGCGAAAGAACAGGAGTCTGATCGAGACAGCCAGGACTATGTTGGCAAACTCAAAACTGCCAGTACAGTTCTGGAACGAGGCTGTAGCCAACGCCTGCTACACACTCAATCGTGTGTCAGTAGTGAAGAGGCACGGGAAGACTTGCTATGAGTTGCTACAGAAGCGTAAGCCAAACCTGGAGTATCTGGAACCTTTCGGTGCTCCTTGTACTCTTCTAAAGAAAACTCAAAAAGGCAAGTTCAATGAAAAGGCATATCAGGGGATCTTTCTGGGATACAGTATACCCGATAAACGAGTTTACAACAACTCTACTGGTCAGGTAGAAGTATGGTGCAACGTTGATGTTCAACGTTTCACTATTCCCCCTGCTGGAAAAGGTCCATTGTCATTCTTCGACTACGATGGCTTTTTCAAATCATTCAATCTTCCTCAGATAGTATCAGATGATGATATTGCTACTCAGATGATGCATGATGTTCTCAACTCACCGAATCTAGATACTAGCAATACCACTCCTATAAGTGGGTCATCGGGATCTGCCTCAGTTGATTAAAACGATAGTGAAGACTCATCAGAGGATGAAGAAGCATCTGAACCAGCACAAACACCTAATGTTGATCAAGAAGGGAACTCTTCAGGTGCTTCACCTACATCTGGAACCACAGACACTGAACCTCCAGTTACGACTATGGACTCTGAAGTTGTCGTACCTACAACTCCGTTGACTAGGATCAGTACAAGTCATCCGCCAGAGGCTATCATTGGTGATCTTCACTCCGGCGTGCAGACTAGAAGTCGATTGTACACTGCTGACTACGCTGACGTAATGGAAAAGGGCTACGTGAATGATGGAGCTTACAGATGTTTGTCTCTCAAATTGAACCCAAACACGTAAGTGATGCCCTTAAGGATGAAGCATGGGTCAATGCTATGCAAGAGGAGTTGCTACAGTTCAAGAAACTTGGAGTGTGGACTCTTGTTGACCGACCCAAAGGAATAAAGGTAATTGGTACCAAATGGGTACTAAAGTGCAAGAAGGATGACCAGGGTGTCGTTATCAGAAACAAGGCACGGTTGGTTGTTCAAGGATTTAGACAAGTCGAAGGAATCGACTACAATGAAGTCTTTGCTCCCGTAGCTAGAATGGAAGCAATTCGTATCTTTCTAGCCTATGCCTCTTACATGAAGATCAAAGTTTATCAACTAGAAGTTAAGAGTGCATTCTTGCATGGGGAAATCCGTGAAGAATTTTATGTAAGTCAACCCGAAGGATTCGAAGATCCTTATCATCGGGACAGAGTGTACAAGTTAGACAAGGCTCTGTATGGGCTACATCAGGCTCCTCGAGCTTGGTATGAAAAGCTCTCCACCCATCTGTTGAAACATGGATTTCGCAGGGGTGTTATTGACTGTACATTGTTCATCAAAGAGAAGGATGGTGATTTGCTTTTGGTGCAGATTTTTGTGGATGACATAATTTTCGGGTCATGAAACGAAGGATTATGTAAAGAGTTTGAATCTGTGATGAAGGCTGAGTTTGAGATGAGTGCCATGGGAGAAATGAAGTTCTTCCTAGGATTACAGGTGGACCAAACACCTACCGGCATCTTTTTGCATCAAACTAAGTATGTCGGTGACATTCTTAGTCACTTTGATATGGAAAATGTCACTGCAGCCGGTACCCCTCTTGCCACAAATCATGATGTGGCTCCTGATGAGAATGGGGATTTGGTGGATGCCACCATGTTTCGCGGGATGATCGGATCTCTCATGTACCTCACTGCCTCTCGTCCAGATATCATGTATGCCACATGTTTATGTTCCCGATATCAGGCAAAACCTAAAGTCAATCATCTGATTGGAGTCAAGAGGATTTTTCATTATCTGAAGGGTACTCCAACACTGGGGTTATGGTATCCTCATGATGATGACTTTGAGCTAACGGCGTATAGTGACTCGGATTACGGAGGCTGCAAAATGAATTACAAGTCTACGTCAGCAGGATGTCAATTTTTTGGGAGAAGATTAGTAACTTGGCAGTGCAAGAAGCAGACATCCGTTGCTCTGTCTACCTGTGAAGCTGAATACGTTGCCGCCGCCAGCTGTTGCTCTCAAATCATTTGGATTCAACAGCAAATGCGGGATTACGGTTTGCATTTCACTTCTACTCCTATCTATGTTGATAATTCTGCTGCCATTGCAGTAACTAAAAATCCGGTTCAACATCCTAAGACCAAACACATAGGCATAAAGTATCATTTCATACGCGATTGCTATGAAAAACACTTAATTGATGTGGTCAAAATTAACACGGATTTTCAACGTGCTGACCTCTACACTAAACCATTTGATAAACCAAGATTTTTTTATCTGCTAGAGGTCAACGGGGTTAAAAAGAAAAGTGATGCTATACTAGAAGAAACAGATACATAGTCCGACACCGTTTTTCTTTATTTTTAGTTTTTCTTTTATTTTATTTTTATTTTTTATTTATTTTCCTGTTCTTATAAAAATCCAAAAACACAAAAAGATTTCCTGTTTTAGAATTTTAGGGGGAGATTAGGCTTAAATCAGTATTTATTTACTTAAAAAAAATGGGGGAAGGTGAGTAAAGCTGAAAAGGCAAAGCCAACAAAACAGGAAATGTGACTCGACAAAAAATGGAAGATGATAGTACACAGGCATCGAGTTATTTGGAACAACAAAATGAGTTTGAGATCAAAAATGTTAATTAATTTACTGAAAATGTAAAACATCAGAAAAGTCTAAGTCTAACAAAGTGGGAAAATGATAGTACGTTTGATTGTTACTGTAATTACACGAAGAAAGTTGATCTAGGGAGGTGCTAGTTCATTATATGATGTGTCAGTAGATTCAATATAATAGACAAGTAGACTTCATTGGTAAACTTAATCTAAACTAAAAGGTTCAATCAACTGTGGGTTCCCATCTTATTACTGGTTAACACAATCAGTTCTTCTGATAAGGGATAACGAGCAAATAAATGCCACCAAAGGTGTGCAAATGACCACAAAAAGGGCAAAAGCACGGAAAAATGAAAACTAGCGTAATCAAGCTGATAACTTATGTTGTTGGTGCGCTATGTGCAAAAGAAAATAAGAAATGCTCTAACAAGGAGATAGGTTGTGTGCCTCTCTGCTGTGCGATGGCACTGATCTGAGGATAAGCATAACCTATATATTCTAGACTTCATTGTTGTTTGCCGCCTCTCTGCTGTGCGATGGCACTGACCTGAGGATTGGCTTCTCTTTGAAAGATCTAAGAATAGTCTCTTCTTGCAAAAATACCTAAAGACCGCTCGAAAGTTCTTTAAGGAATGCTGATTACCATATAAGTGTGGGATATACAAATGTTGTTTGAAATAATATAACTTAATACATTACCAATGTATGTCAAAAGTCTGTGTATGAATTTAAAGTGGACAAGTATACTGACAATCGTCTTGTATGCACCGACTGAAGTTGACAATCTAAGTGTGTTACGTATCATATTAAACATGATTCCCAGTTAGTACTTAGAAGTCTTAGATCAGAACAAACTGTGATATGTCATCATGAAAAATGAAATCAACTCATAATGTTCCAAGTAATGGTGTATATGCTTGTCTGATTCCAAATGAGTCTGTTCCTGATATAATGTCAATGCTGATAGGCTACACAAACCTGCCCTAACAAAAATCACAAAAAGATGTTCATTTTTGTTCGTAGTTTAAATTTTATTTATTTCTTAGTATAATGAGTCATGTCGGACTGTGTATACTGTTATCTGCTAAACGTCACTGAATGTGCTAAATGTTTATCTAAACAGATTGTTTCTGAAAGGATAAAAGGATCACATCTGAGGTGATCGGGTGGATAAATGGATCACGTCTGAGGTGATCGGGTGGATACGTGGATCACTTCTGAGGTGATCAGTGAATGTTTGTTTTCAAGAGTGATCATGTTTGAGATGATCAAAAGCTTATAATGTTTTATCAATTGGTTAAGAAAACTAAGGGTTGGTCCATAACTTGACAAAAATGGCACAAGTATAGCCCAATCGCACGACTGAATCTGATCTGACCCAGTCGTACGAATGGGGTATACGATTGAACACAATCGTAAGATTGAGACATGCGAATAAGCTCAATGGCCGATTGGGTGTGACCGACTAGGCCAACCATGCGTTTGAAACGGGTCGAATGAGTGAATCGTACGACTCAACTTCAGTCGTACGACTAAGTCATGCGACTAGTCTCAATCGTACGACTGGTGATTGAGTCGGCCGAATGAAAGAAGCGAATGGTCCAGTCGGCCGACTGAACTGAGCCTGGCTTTAAATAGCTCCCTCAGTCGATCGCACAAACTCATTCGCCCTAATTCTCAAAAGTGTGCCGTTACGCTGCCCGATTTTCTATTGACCTCTAAAACCTTAATATATTCGATTTCTGACGATTTGGAGTTGTTTCACAGGTACTTTGCGGCAAAATGACATCATTAAGTGTGAAATCTGACTCAAAATCAAATCATTGGTGCCCTAACTTTGAACCGAAACAAAAATCAACCAATAGACTGCCTTAAACACTTAACATGTTAAAACAAATGATTTAAGCAGTCTAAGTACATGATTTCGAGTCTAACAAGCCTGATCTTAATGTTTAATTCGTAAAAATGAAAAATCTGAGTTAAAATGTGTACCAACAAATGGATGCGACTGGACACCCCTGATGAACTTCAATCGCACGATTGAACGGGGCGACTCACTCAATCATACGAATGAAGAATACGAATGGTTTGACTGTGTCATATGACTGGACTCCAGAATGAACCTCAATCGCACGATTGAAAAGGACGATTCATCCAATCGGCCGAATGAAACATGCGAATGGATTCATTCGATCGACTGAGTCAATCGCAGGTTCAGTCTCCCAAGTCAACTCAATCGCATGACACGGCATCCGACTGAAAGTCAGTCGCATACATCATCAACCGATTGAAGTTTAGTCGCACATATGCCCAACCGACTGAACCCTGTCGGTTTGTTCAACCGCACGATTGAATCAGTCTGTTTTCTAAATTAGTCAAACTCTGCTTTTTCAAGTTTATAACGTGTGGTTGCTATTGATTACAGGAATATGGCTAACAGGTGGACAATAAATCCAAAGCACAACATCTGTGCTCACTTGGATTCCACCTCGAGGAATGGAGAAGACTTCTCGGGGATTATAGATTTTTTGAGGAGATCTAGGATTTACCGAGCTATTTCCACTCCATGTACACCGTATCAGTCAGTTCATCAGGCATTCTGGGAAGGTGCTAGAGTGGACAGATCAGATGAGCCCTACTCCATACGAAGTTCTATCTTCGGTAGGGAGATTGAGATACGAGCGGCTGACATCAGGAGAGTCTTAGGGTTTGATGATGATGAGACTCACCCACTCAAGCTTCACCCGCTTACTGTACGTGGATGCTTCTTGAGGATAGGATACTGTGGGGATATCAACTCAGGTGTGCTAAACAAAAGCAACCTGAGCCCCCAGTACAAGTACTTGGCGCACGTCATCTTGAAGTGCATTGCTTCGAGGAGGGGTGGTTTTGATGACTTATCGGACCAAATTCAGAATGCATATGTTGCATTGGTCCTCAACCACCCTTTCAGCTTCTCCAACATGATATTTACATACTTGATTGAGAACCTCGAAGCCAAGGGAAAGGAGGGGTTTTGTATGTACCCCAGATTCTTACAGCTTATTTTCGATGAGAAGCTGCCCGACCTCCCAAAGGACAAGAGCGATGCTGTGCCTCTTGAGATCATGGATGACACAACCTTGGGGAGGATGAAGGTGTATAGAGGCAAGCAAGTGAAGCCTGCTATGAAGAGACTGATTGGGCATCTGGCCCGGGCTGATTATGTAGCCCCAGGGAGACGCAGGTGGTGTCATGAGGATAGTGGCTCTGACTCTGAAATTATTGCTACACCATCAGATGACTCTGATGATGATGACAGCCAGGATGGCAATGATATGCCCGTTACATCTGGGGGCCCCTCCACACATACTGCACAGCCATCTCCTCACACTGACACTACTATTGCTGGGTTCGTACCTCACTTCAGTCCACCTGATGACGACGAGGATGAGAGTGTGGAAGAGGGGTTGACTCGTAGGCATGGCAGCAAGGTAGTTGCCACTGAGAAAGGAATTAAAGTAGTTGGAGGTCAGACTGGGACATCGGGGACTACACAAACAGAGTCAGATCCCACATACTCCCCTGATGCACCCAGTACACAGACTGGTGCCCCAGTGTCTACGGGAAAGAGAAGAAAGACGATGGCAAGACCGCATGGGAAGCAGGGAAAGCGTCTGAGATTCACCACCACCACCTCTACCACAGCCACCCCAGTCACTACATCCACCACACCTCAAACCACCACCACTACTGCACCTCCACCTCATACTTACCCATCCACTACCACCACCACTATACCATCCTCTACAGCCTTTACATCCACTCCCATGTACACCACTGCTACCACAACCACCACCACTCACCAATCCCAACCCTCATCTGCTCCCACTAGCTCAGTTATACCACCCGTTTCCATGGTTGAGCAACTTGCTGCACTGAATAGCATGGTGCTCAAGTTGCTAGCCTCCGACGAGGCTAAGTCTGCTCAGATCTTACAGCCGCAAGCACAAAGTTCTACTCAAACAGCTGAGATTGAGAGATTGAGAGAGCTGACCACTGCACAGACCGATCAGATCACCGGGCTGCTTCAGCATGAGGCAGAGACTGAGGCGAAGTTAGGAAAGCTGGAGGCGGCTCACAAAACTCTGTTGCTGAAGCTGAAAAACACTCAGAGTGAGCCCCTCAAGATCGAGGAAGGTGATGGTGATGAAGGTGATGATGATGAGGGTGAGGATGATGATGACGAGGATGATGATGAAGATACTGATGATGAAGGTGACGAAGATTCATAGGACAAAGACGATGATGCCGATGAAGGAGACGCTGCTACATCTCCCTCTGATCCTGAGCAAGAACGAAGAACTAAAAGAAAACAAGATCAGAGGGCCTCTTCTTCTGCTCTGTCTACCTCTCACTCTACAGAAGAACCAGCTCAGATTCAAGGCAAAGTTCAAGATTAGATGTTTATTTATTATTTAAACTTTGTACTTGAAATCTTGTATCAAATTCTGTTCTATGTATATAAAATTAAAGGTTAAATCAACATCTGTTATGTACTTAATGTATACTTACTTATACTGTATTTGGTTGTTGAACAGGTTCAGCTAAAAAAGTTGATGAGCACGATGTTGTGCCCCTTCGTCACATCGATTCAAAATTGATAATGATCCTCGATCTACAAGGGATCGTACAACGATCTGTCAGTTACACTGCTGAAGAGGGGGAGATAATACATGATTTAACAGATGAACAGATTGCTGAACTGTTTAGTCTGAATCCTGACGAGCTGGTGAAAGACGCTGCAGAGGTCGACATAGTCAGTGATGATGAATTACAAGACGTCGATGAACTGGAGATTGAGGACATCACTGCTGATGAGTATCCTCAGTATACTAGCGCCGAAGGCGAAGTTCTCCCAGATCTGGGGGAAACTTTTGACAGTAGTATCTTCAATAAGGTTGAAGAGATGACAGCTGCTAAAGCTGCTACAGCCTCAGCTCCTTAGGCAAATGATGCCGATATGGCAGTCAAAAAGGCTGAATGGATTGCCTGCTTTGAGGAAATGAAGAAACAGCGTGTGCCAAACAAGTCAAATGCCTACACCAAGCTCTACAAGGTTAAGAAACATCAGAAGGTGTCAGGCAAGATCATCAGCTGGGCATACTTTGAGGATCTCAAGGTATATGCCGTGAAGAGAGAAAAGGGAATAGAGTATTTCAGATTCCCACATGATCTGAAAACTCTTCCTGGTTTCGAGCTAAATCGTCTAGCCAACTTGAACCTCCTATATGTTGTTCCAGGAAAGATATCAGGATGGTTTGAGCAGGCACTGAAGAAAGAGTACCATACAAGGTGGGTCAACTTTAAACCTCAACAGCCCAGAAGATTATTTCATAGGACTGAGGTTGACCCCACCTCAGGAAGACCAAAGGTGGTCTTGAGATGGCATCCTCCGCGCACTATGTCACGTATTCCATTGAGGGAGATGCCTCAGGATTTTGCACCCCATTTCAAATGGTGGTACTATGACTGGCGAACTGGTGAACCACGTTATAGTTTTGGAGAAAGAAGGAAAGGTCGAGACAATAAGGGTGTTTGATCTGATGTGGCTAACCAACTTGTCTGAGTCTGATGTCTATATCTTATTCAAGTGGCCACCGTTCTTTGACACACAGGATATTGTGCAAGCACTGCAGTTCCAACATGTTATACGTATCTGCTTTGCACTGAATATTCATTCTGGGGTCTCGAGAGAAGAAAGGGTGAAAAGATATGAAGAGTTCAAGAAAGAAGTTAAATCTTAGATAGAACTAGGTCCAAGGGGGAGTTTGTTGGTACACATATCCCCAGTTCTAGTCTAGTGAGCTTAAATGTAATAGAACTTCTTCTTGTAACATATATGTAATGTTCAATCAAGCTAATGAGAATCTCTTCTATATATGGTTGTTGGTTACTTAATGTTATATCTACTTACATTATTTATTGTTACACGCATATACGACCATGTTATATAGGTTTACAGTTGTTTGACATGTTCTGAATCAGTTAAGGTTCAAGAGTGTGTTTAACTAAGTAATCTGATTCAGTCGCACGACTGGACCATACGAATGGGCCAATCGGAAGACTGAACCAAGAGATTGAGTCAATCGTACGATTGAGTCATGAGACTGACTCAGTCGTCCGAATGAACCAATTGTATGACTCAGTCGCACGACTGAGCCAGTCGCTTGGCTCAGTCGTACGAATGAAAGCTGTAACCTATAAATACCACTTAATTTGTGGAAAAAGAGGACACTTCGAATACTTGAAACCCTAGTTGTCCCAGAGCGTCCAGATCGTCCATTCCAACTTCACAGAGCGTTCCTGATCATTGCTAATCAATTCTTAACATTTTCTAATTGTTAGTTTTGATCCGGATTACGTTCTCCCTGATTGGATCACCAATCAAATAGGATTCCGCACTATTTGATTCGGCATAATGAAGAATCAGTTAGTACTCCGTACGTACACGGTCCTAACAAAGTCCACCCCCTTATATAGGTTTCGTCCTCGAAACCTGTTATTCTTTGAATAGTTGTGGGTAATGTTGCCTCATTTCCTCTTCAGTCTCCCACGTAGACTCGAATCCCTTCCTGTGCTTCCACTGTACACGCACCAGATGAACCACTTTATTCTTTAACCACTTCTCCTTCCGATCTATGATCGCTACTGGTTGCTCTACATAGTTGAGCCGTTCATCCATCTCGATATCCTCCAGTGGTACAATCATGTCTTCATCAGCTAAGCACTTTCTCAGATGGGATACGTGGAATGTGGTGTGAATTCCACTTAACTCATCCGGCAATTCAAGTCGATAGGCCACCTCTCCTACTCGTGCGATGGTTCAGAAAGGCCCTATGTATCTCGGGCTTAGCTTACCTCGTTTCCTGAATCGGATGATTCCTTTTCAAGGTGAGACCTTCAACATGACTCGGACGCCAAACTTGAATTCTTTCGGTCTTCGCCTCTTGTCATTATACGACTTTTGTCTATCTTTAACCGCTTTCATGATTTAACCGCTTTCATGAAAGCCTTGATCTTTTCTAACTTCTCGGTCGTAGCCTCGATCACCTCGACACCTCTCAGTCCTGCCCGATGTCTCCCCAACATACGGGCGTCCTGCACCTTCTACCGTATAGCATCTCGTATGGTGGCATGCCAATACTAGCATAATAACTATTATTATACGAGAATTCTCCTAATGGTAAGTGATCATCCAACTTCCTCCAAAGTCGATCACACATGCCCGAAGCATGTCCTCGAGCGTCTGAATCATCCTCTCAGACTGACCATCCGTCTGAGGATGATAAGCAGTACTAATGTGTAGCCTCGTCCCCATCGCGTCATGGAATCTTTTCTAAAACTTCAATGTGAATCGGGTGTCCCGATCCGACATGATTGACACCGGTACACCATGACGAGCTACAATCTCCTTGATGAACAGATCCGCCAGTCTTTCGGATGAATACGTTTCGCGGATCGATAGAAAGTGAGCACTCTTGGTTAGACGATCAACAATCACCCAGATGGCATCGTACCCCCTCGCTGTGCGGGGTAACTTTATAATGAAGTCCATGGTGATGTGCTCCCACTTCCACTCGGGTACATCCAACGGTTGGATCTTCCCGTAAGGCTTCTGATGCTTTGCCTTCATTTGTAAGCAAGTAAGGCACTTACTCACATACTCCACCACGTCACGTTTCATACCCGTCCACCAGTAGTCATTCTTCATGTCTTGATACATCTTGGTGGCACCAGGATTAATGGAGTATCGAGTCTTGTGAGCTTCATCCATGATTCGCCCTCGTAGATTTCCATAACGAAGGATCCACATTCGTCCAAAGCAGGTTTTAACCCCGTGGGTGTTTTCTCCCAGTTCTGCGACTAGACCACTCATTCGTTCAGAATTGAGGCGATCTTCTTTCAACGCCTCATTCTAAAATTCTTTCACTTGAGTCATCACGTCTGAGGTCATCACTAACTGGTACGCCTTTACCCGAATCGGCTCGGGTCTCTCTTTTCGGCTCAGGGCATCGGCCATGACGTTGTCCTTGCCCAGATGGTAGTGGATCTTACAATCATAATCTTTGATGAGCTCTAACCATCTCCTTTGTCTCATGTTGAGATCCTTTTGCTCGAAAAAGTACTTCAAGCTCTTGTGGTCGGTGAAGATGGTGCACTTCGTGCCATATAAGTAGTGCCTCCAAATCTTCAACGCGAAAACCACAGTCGCTAGCTCTAAATCATGTGTATGGTAGTTGACTTCATGGGTCTTCAACTGTCGAGATGCGTAGGCTATCACCCTTCCACGTTGCATCAACACGCAACCTAGCCTAGAATAAGATGCATCTGCATACACCACTAAGTCTTCACTTCCTTCAGGCAATGTCAATACAAGAGCTTGTGTTAATCTCGTCTTCAACTCCTCAAAATCACACTCCTAATGTTGACCCCACATGAACTTCACATCCTTGCGAGTCAATTTGGTCAAAGGTGAGGCTATCTTGGAGAAGTCTTGGATGAACCTCCTATAGTAGCCCGCCAAACCCAAGAAACTACAGATCTCGGATGGTGCCTTTAGAGACTTCCATTGCATCACAGCCTCAACCTTTGTCGGGTCCACCATGATTCCTTCAGCATTAACAACATGACCCAAAAATTGAACCTCGCATAATCAAAAAGCACACTTATAGAATTTAGCATAAAACTTCTCTCTCCTAAGTGTCTCCGATACGTCACGTATGTGGCCAGCATGTTCTTTCTTGCTCTTAGAATAAATCACGATATCATCAATGAACACTATCACTAATTTATCTAACATTGGCCGACACACCCGGTTCATCAAGTCCATAAAGGCAGCTGGCGCGTTAGTTAATCCGAAAGACACAACGAGAAACTCGTAGTGTCCATAACGCGTGCGAAAAGCTGTTTTAGGAATGTCTTGCTCCTCATCTTCAGTTGATGATAGCCAAATCGAAGGTCTATCCTTGAAAACCAACTAGCACCTTGGAGCTGATCGAACAAGTCATCGATCCTCGGTAGCGGATACCGATTCTTCACCGTCAACATATTCAGATCTCGGTAGTCGATGCACATTCGCATACTACCGTCCTTCTTTTTCACGAACAAGACCGGGCACCCCATGGAGATATACTCGGTCGAATAAACCCTTTGTCCATCAACTCCTGCAGTTGATCCATGAGTTCCTTCATTTTAGTTAGAGCTAATCGATATGGTGCTTTCGCAACGGGTTGAGCACCGGGTATCAAATCGATTTGGAACTCAATCTCGCGATCCGGTGGCACACCGGTAAATCTTCTGGGAATACATCAGGAAAGTCAGACACCACCGGCACATCGGAAAGTTGTGGTGTTGACATGTCCACATCCTTCACGTAGGCCAGATAGGCACTACATCCACGTCTTATGCATTTTCCCGCCACCACCATCGAAATCACCTTCGGATCGTAGTAACACGATCTCCAAAAATCGTCACCAAACTTCCATCGGGCGCAACTAGTCAAATCATCTTCTTACGACAGACGATGTTTGCTTCATAGGTTGCTAACTAGTCCATTCCTAGTACTACATCAAATCCACCTAGTGGCATCACATATAGCTTAGCAGCAAACCTATGACCTTCTAGTTCTATGGCACAGTCCTCTATCACATCAGTAATTCTAGTGGACTTACCAATAGTAGTTTCTACATCGAATGGCTTACTAATACTTCTACTACTAGCAGAAAACTTAGCACAAAAGTAGTAGAAATAAAACTCCTACTGGCACTAGAATCAAATAATATAGAGGCACAAGTTTTATTTACTAGAAACATACCTGACACGATATCGGGATCCACTCTGGCCTCCTCCCGGGTCATGGTGTAAGCTCTAGCACTTGCCCTCTGCCCTCCTTCCTCTGGCCTCTTCTTCGCCCCAGAGCTCTCCGCCCTCGACTTCTTGCAGTCTTTGGTCGCGTGGCCCTCCTTGCCACAGTTATAGCACTTCAGCACCATACAGTCTCTAGCGATGTGGCCATGCGTGCCACACCTGAAGCATACGTTCATTCCTAACCTACACTAGCCAGTATGCTCCCTTCCACATCTACCACACTTCTTCGGCCCTGAGCTTGACGACATAATACGGTCATCCATCTTCATCCTCTTGTTGTTTGGAGTGAAACCACCACATCCAAACCTCTTCCCATTCCAGCTTTTATCACCACCACTCGTCTTCTTCACCTCTACCACTGCCTCTTCCCGTTCATCGTACAACCTGCCCGCCAAGTCCACCACCGATCGAAAGGTACCTGGCTGAGCAGCGATCAGATGCCTACGAATATCATCAGGAAATCCTGGGATGTACCTCTTGATCTTCCGCGACATCGGCGTCACCTGATCCGGTACCAACCTCGCTATTTCGTTAAATTTAGTGGTGCACTGCTGGTAGGTGATGGTTCCCGCCTCAAGTTGCAGGAACTCCATCTCAATCCTGTCGAGTTCCCGGTGAGGACAGAATTCCTTGATCACTAGTTGTTTCAGCTCCTTCCATCGCATCTTCTCGATGACTCTGGCACCCTCATCTTGGACAATGTTGTCCCACCAACACAACGTTGAGTCGACAAAAGAGTGAGTCGTGAACTTCACCTTCTGGTCTTCGCGACACTCACTGATTTCCAACACCGCCTCCATCTCCCTTACCCAGCGGTGAGCGGCAACAACATTGCCATTACCATCGAAGGTCGGGGGCTTGCACCTTTGGAACGCTCCAGAACTGCACCCCTTGGTCGTCACCCCTACTAAATCATCCTCCTCCTTGTCGGAAAACATGGTCTCAGGCTCTGGTCATTCCTCCTCCCCCTTGCTTCCCTTGCCCATGGACCCCTTCTTATTCTCCTTCTCCTTTCTCTCCTCGCTCCTCACAGCCCTGATGACTTCAGTCACCATAGACGGTAAGACTGTCTGCATGACCTGGTGCACTTCATCAGCAATTGCCTCCCTAGCTAGGGCATTCAGGCTAGCATTCTTATTCTCCTCACTCTGACCATGAACCTCAGGGTTCTCATGGTCATCTCAGGAGCTTTAGCACTACTGCTAGTCACACATGGCTGACCTCTTCCTCTAGAAGCCTTGGAAGATTTTTGTCCAGCCATTCCCTAAACGCTATAAGATTCAAATACTAACACAGTCATTCAAGCCAATAGCTCAGTTTATGTCAAGTATAGTAAGTCCCTAATAATAGTGGCCAGTTTTGATTAGCCACTTAATTTACTCTTCACACCCCACGCATTTCCTAACCTGACTACATTAGTATCTAAATCTACTAAGAACATATAAGTAAAATAACACACGCACATAATACCGGTTAACATTTATAAAAGACATACTTGATGGCACATAGCTACTCGGGTGACATCTGTAAGGCCCCATTCCCGGGCACCTCACAGCTGGTCTATCATCGCACATAAAACATATATTTACATTAACTTAATAAAACCATGCAGCTGAAACATTAAATTTTACTTTCAATTTACTATAAATGCTTTTGCCAGTTAATACAACGCACATCAATTACAAAATATCTATTGTTGTATTACATCACAAAAGCATCTTACAAAAGAATGCCATCCCAAAAGAGCTGAGTAGCTGCCTCGTGCCATCCTCAGCAACACTACCTGTCAACTGGAAACACATAAAAAGTCAACGTTGCTGAGTGAGTTCTAGTTTTATAATAAAACATACTTTTCTTTCGTTAAACCTTTCTTTGCTTACATGCGGTCACACAAGTACGTATACATAGATAATATTATTATTATCTTCATCGTTCATTCATTAGCTTTCGTTCGTGTACCATTCATTGTTAACATTCACATTCTTTCATACTCTTTCTTTTATTTGTACGTATCTTACTTTCATTCATTCATTCATTACATACGTTCGTACGTTCATTTCATTCATACATTCATTACTTACATACGATCATTTCTTTCATTCATACGTTCATCATATTCTTTCATACGTTCATTACTTTCGGTGACATGTACAATACCACGAACGTTGTGCACTAATGCTGGTGCTGGGCCTGTGGTAATTAATCACGATCATTGTGCACGTATGCTGATCCAGTCACCTAGGGTAGGTACATGCACCACTTATCTTTCTTCATTCATTTTGGATCAATGCCATGTGCTATACCCCAAACGTTGTGCACTAATGCGGGTGCTGGACCTGTGGTAATTAATCACGATCATTGTGCACGTATGCTGATCCAGTCACCTAGGGTAAGCAGCAAAGATCCCATACATATGGTCAGTCACAAAGACTGGACCCCAATGTGCATCCTTCCGGGTAGCTAACCCGCACACCGTTGAGCTAACACCTACCAGGGGTGTGCACCTCCATACATTTGCTTGCAAGCCTTTCCTTGTTCATTTACGTTCCACTTTTCTTCATCATTAATATTTTACATATTAATGATAGTACTTTTCATTTAATTTTAAACATTCTTCATCGTGCCATTTCGTACGTAACAATATTAAAATAATAATAATATTGTTAACAATAATAAACTACTGATAATAATAATATCAGTAACAATAATAAGGGACAATCATTAATCATCATATCTTGCATAAAACATCATCATTAAATGGCCCTTAGTCAACCTCGGTCAAAACCCTAAAACCCAGATTCCCAGAAAATTCTATAAAAATTTCTAAGTATAAACATTCTCGGCGCATGAACACTATGCAGACGCATGAGCCCTGCTTAGGCGCATGAGCACTGCTGGGGTGCACCAACACTTAGGCGCATGAGTACTCTGGGCGCATGGGCACTATTTGGGCGCATGGGGTTTCAGGCGCAT
Organism: Flaveria linearis; assembly: GCA_024085815.1. NCBI lineage: Eukaryota > Viridiplantae > Streptophyta > Magnoliopsida > Asterales > Asteraceae > Flaveria > Flaveria linearis. The sequence continues at coordinate 19,711,605 of CM044001.1, forward strand.
GGGACACTTAGTCATTTTCAGTCTGATTCTAGGCGCATGGATACTGTTCAGGCGCATCAACTTCCACTTAGAATTTCTAAGGCATTTCTAGGCGCATGAGGGTACTGTTCAGGCACATCATCCCATACTTAAATTTCTAAGTCTAAACTTCAGGCGCATGGGGACTATTTGGGCGTATGGCCCTACTTGAATCTTTTCTAAGGCATAAAACTAGGCGCATGGGGACTATTTGGGCGTATGGCCCTACTTGAATCTTTTCTAAGGCATAAAACTAGGCGCATGGGCCCTGTTTGGGCGCATGAACACCCACTTGTATGTTTCTAACATGTTTTCAGTCCCAAGCTACATTTTACATCTATTCTAAGATCAATTTAACCATTCCCAAACTTCAACTTAACATAATTACGCATAAAACACTAACATACATACGCATGCACATACGGTTCATTCTTTCATTCTTTAAAAACGTATTACATGTATTTCCAGCCCCAAAATCGTACAAAACATGTGAAGATACGGGGTCTAGAACTCACCTTAGCAGTCTCTCGGGTATTGACTTCTTCAAAAACCCGTTTGCTACAAGTTCAACACCTATAAAACCCAATAAACACACCCGAACACACACACACACACATAAGAACACATACTTTCAGTTTCTTAGCTAAAACACAACTTAAAAACACTAAATTATACCTTAAATCTGATTTTCTTCTCGTTCTTCTTCAAATGCTCGACTTTTGCTCTTTCTCTTTCTTTTGTCGACTGAAAGCAGGTGGAAAAAGTTGGTATGGGTGACCATACCCATATATATTATGTTATTTTACTTTTGTACTAATTTACACTTTGGCCCCCTTCACTTGTGATCCTTTTCCTTTGTGAAAAATACTTGTATTTCACTTTTATTTTAACAAAATATTCGGGTGTTACAACATCCCTCTATCTGTCTTATTTTCAGTTTAAGTTTAGGTTCTTGAAAATATTTTACCCAATTCACTTAAACTATGGCTCTGATACCAACTTGTAAGACCCCATTCCGGGCACCTCACAGTTGGTCATTCATTGCACATTAAACATATTAATACATATTTCATTAAATAAACAGCGGAGTTACGTTAGCAAAACCATTCTCTATTAGAAAAAGATAATTAAGCAATACAATAATGTTCAAGTTACAAAAGATTGTTTAATTGCATTACAAAACAAAAATATCATGACAAAAGAATGGATGTCAGTCTTTCCCTGCCGAGTAGCCTTACTGTTGGACCAAAAGAACCAATGAGCCAAGATCAGAAAAACCTCTAAGTCCCACATGTCATTACAACAACTGCTGAAGACTCCCATCAGCTGTTCTGACAAAGTCTGAAGAATCAAAGTCTAAAGATCAAAGATCTGAAGTACAACAGCTGAAGAATCTGAAGTGCTAAAGACAAGTACTGAAGTCTGAAGTACTGAAACATACAAGTACTGAAGACTTCAAGTACTGAAGACAAGTGCTGAAGATCAAAGTTGAAGAACTGAAGAACTGAAGATCATCTACTGATGCACAAAGTCTGAAGACAAAGACTGAAGATAACAGCTGATGACATCTACTGAAGCCATCAGCTGATACATCATCTGAAGCCCAAGTCTGAAGAACCAAGTGCTGAAGATTCAGAGTTTGTCACAACAGCTGAAGAAGTCTTCTTCAGTTGTTGTGATGGTTTTTCATTTCAGTAGTTTTATATTTAGTTTTAGTAGTTTGTACAACAGCTGAAGAGCTTGTTCTTCAGCTGTTATAGTTCAGTAGTTATAAACGACTGAAGAGCTTGTTCTTCAGTCGTTGTAGGCTTTTCAGTAGTTTCCTTTTAAGTACTTGTAATAGGTAGAACACTTTTGTAAGAAGATGTTAGCTGTTGACATCTTCAGTAGTTTTATGTTCTATCAGTTGTAAGTTTAATAATCGGTTGATGTCACTGTCAAGTGACATCATCACCCATCCTTTTGCCGCCTATAAAAGGATGGTGAACCATGCTGTATTAGGTGCCGAAACGTGTTGAGTAATAGAAAATCTTCTTTTTCGCAGAACTTTTCTCTCTCTCTATGTTTGTACTTTTACATGCAAAATATCTTGTGTTCTTGCTTTAAGTGCTAATTTCGTGCTAAATCCGTTGCAAAAACAATCTGATTGATCAAACTAGAGGCTGAGATCCTGTCAAATGGTATCAGAGCGGGTTAATCATTGATCGATTTCACTATTGATCATTTGAAACTGCTCTTTTGATCTCTATGTTTGATCGAATTAGCAATTTGCAAGAATTAGCCATAGAGAGTGAGTTTCTGCTATTTCTGGCTAAAATCTTGAGGTTCTCTGGTGGTTTAGAGCTACATTTGTTTTGCTTAAACTTATTTTTGACTAAAACCTGAGATGACGACACTAACTAACGATCCTCACAACACTGGTTCTTCAACCAAGCCTCCGATGCTTGTGAGGAACGAGTATAACATATGGCAAAGACGTATGCTTCACCACTTGTCTGTCAACAGTGCTGGTTGTTGGAAGTCAGTGGTGCATGGACCATACAAGCCTATGGTGAGCGTCCCTGAATCTAATGAACAGGTTCCAAAGAAACCTGAACAATATTCGAACGAAGATCTTAAGTTGTTCGAAATTGATGCTAGAGCCCATGGAATTTTAGCCATGGCTATTCCTAACGAGATTTATTCAAGGCTCCTACATCATGAGACTGCTCATGACCTATGGGTTGCTCTAAAGGAACAATTTGGAGGAACTGATTCGGTCTTAGCAAACAATAGGGAAATCCTCGCCCAACAATATGAGACATTCTCTTATAGAAAGGGTGAGACTCTGACCCAGCAGTTTGAGCGGTTCTCTTGTTTGATTCCTGAGCTGATGATGGTCAAACAAGAGTACTCCAACAGCCAGATGAACAACAGGTTCCTTAGATCATTGCCTGAGAGATGGGACACTTATACCATTGTCCTACGCTCCAGTGCAAATCTGGATACTCTATCTCTCACCCAACTTCATGGGAAACTGCTCACATTTAAGAGAGAGATAGAGCAAAAGAGGAAGCTGTCCACCTCTGGCAAGCTCGCTGATGACTTTGTTCAAGGAAATGCTGCCTTGATAAGTCAGGAGTCAGAATATGCTGTATCAGAAAGTTCTTATGATGAGCATATTGATTTCTCTACCAACTCAGAACAAGCTTTTGTTGGTGTTAGTAGTTCAGGAGGTAGTGGTGACAACTTGTGTTTTCTGATGGAGGACTTGAAGGGCATTCCAGATGATGATCTGGAAGAGATGGATATTTTGAACCAAATGGCAATGATAAATATCCGATCTCAAAGTTCTACAAGAGAACTGGTAGGAAATTCCCTGGACTCTCTGGCAAAACCAAAGTTGGTTTTGACAAGAGCAAGTTGAGGTGTCACAAGTGCCAAAGGCTTGGACACTTTGCTAGAGAGTGTAGATCATCTGGATCTAACTCCTCTGCACCCTTTGTGACTTTTCCCAGCAATAGCTCACAGCATAGAGGGCAACATTCCTCCAGTTCTGGTCATCCATCACAAGCACAGGCACCACCTGCTTATTTTGTGCCTCAGGGTCATATGCCATATCCTTACCCTTGTTACTATGTGCCTCAGCCTAGTCAAACTCAAGCACCCTCGGCTCAACCACCTTATGCTCTTCCTGAGCCTCAATCTTCCCAATCTCATCATCACACATAACCTCAACAACACAGCTTCTTCACCCCAAGTGTTGTTGACTGGAGTAGTCTACCAGATGATCTATCTGGTCAGGAACAACTACTCCAAGATGCTGGTCAACATGGTGGTGATCATCCTTTTGGAAATCTTGCTCTGATGGCCCTTGATTCTGCTGAAGGGTCATCATCCAATGCCTTATTGCAGGTATCCACTGAGGCTAAAGCCAAGCTTTGTTCTGAATCTTGCATAGCAGCATTTGCTTCTATTAGAGAAGCAAATGTAGCTTTAATAGATAAAAATCTTGAGCTAGAGCACGCTATTTTCAAAAGAAAAGCTGATTTTGAGGTTGCTCTAAAAGAGAAAAATGATGAGATTTACAAGCTTAAATGTCAAATCAAAGATGATAAAGCTAGGGAAGATGTACTTCTAGAGAAGTACAGAGACCTCAAGGAAACTCTTGCAACCACCCAAGTTGAGTGTGATCGATGGGTGCAATCATGCAAGGGTTTGGAAATGCTTCTTAGTAAGCAATCAGCTTCCAATGTGAAGTTTGGCATTGGTTATAATCACACTGCTCCTCCTACAGATTTCACTTCAAGAGCAGAAGTTGAATCTGATGGGGAGAGCAATAACCAATCCTTTTCATCATGTGACCTACTATTTCTGATTCAGCATCATCAGAGATAGAAGTTAGCATTAACTCATGCCAAAACCAATCAGCTGATGCTATAACAGCTGATGGTTCAAATGCTGACTGTCACATGACCAAAAGGCTGATCAACTCAGATGTTGTCACTAGAAGTACTGAAGGTACTGGAGAGCAAGTGACAACATCTGAAGTTCAAACCTCAACTACTGTTAGCACTAAAGAGAAGAAAACTAACAGTAGGAAAGGTTTGAAGACAGCTAAAGAGGATGCCAGGAAAGCAGGCACTAGGAAGAAAACTGCTAGTACTGAAAGCAAACAGCTGAAGAACAAGTTTTAGCAGTTTCATCCTCTTCAGCTGATGATCAGCATAAGATGAAGAAGAAGCCATGTGAGATATGTGGCTTGTTCAATCATCTTACTGATGATTGCTGGTACAAAAGGGGTTCAAACTCAAACAGAAGGAGAAAATCAATGAGGACATCAATAAAATGAAGAATGAGTTTGAAACCAAGTTTGTACTAGCAACATCCAAGCCTAAAATCCCTAAGCCCAAAGCTAGATCTAAAAAGAAGGTAGGGGTTACTCAGGCAACAGCTGAGGTTGCTCAGAAAAAGATGGTACAACATAGGAATCCATCATCAGCAAACTCTAATGTGTCTGAAGAGCTGAAAGCTTTATCACAGAATCAGACACAGCTGGTGATGATGGTTCAGCAACTAATGGGAAGAGTCAACCATTTAGATGTTCCTGTGTTGAAACCACAGAAAAGGAAGTCCAAGCCAAAGGTTTCCTCTTCTGCACCATCTTCTTCACCTCAGGCTGTCACACATAACACACCTGTTAGTGCTGCACCTGTAGTTGAGAACAGACCCAAAACCAAATAGGTTTGGATCTCTAGACTAACTAACATGTGGTTATGTTTGCAGGGTTCTCCAACATGCCAAAGAAGCATCTGGTATGTAGACAGTGGAGAATCTATGCACATGACAGGAAGCAACTCTCTTCTTAATGACTACTCTCAAGGAAAGAAGGGATTTGTCTCCTTTGGCAATGATGCAAAGGGTTACATCATCGAAAATGCTTTGTTTCCAATGGGGAAATAAGGTTTGATGATGTTAACCATGTGGAGAATCTCAAGTACAACCTCTTGAGTGTCAGTTAAATGTGTGACAAAGGCCATGTTGCCCTTTTCACAAGCCAGAACTGTCGGATTCTGTCATCCAAAGTTCTGAGTTTGATTGACAAGGTGTTAGATGAACACACTCTCCTGAAGGCCAACAGGACAGGAAGAGTGTATGCCTTAGATCTTTCCAAAAAGATAGATCTAAAAGGCCATCCTTGCCTATTCTCTAAGGCCTCTCCTCAAGAGTCTACACTATGGCATAGAAGGCTGGGTCATGTTAATTTTAAGAACATGAATCAGCTGATAAGCCATGGTTTAGTAAGAGGATTGCCTCTGAAGGAGTTCAAGTGTGATGATGACTGCACTGCTTGCTTGAAAGGAAAACAACACAAAGTTTCATTCCCTTCAATAGAAGAACCAAAGTCCACTGCCTGCTTGCAGCTCCTGCACATGGATCTCTTTGGTCCGGTCAGAGTGATGAGCATGGCAAAGAAGAAATACTGCCTGGTAATTGTGGATGATTATTACAGGTTTGTATGAACTTTCTTCTTGCACTCCAAGGATGAAGCAGCCAAGACTATCATGAACTTTGTGTTATTTATAGAAAAGCAGTATTCCCTGCAGGTCAAGTGTGTGAGGAGTGACAATAGAACAGAGTTTAGAAACCACACACTTGATGACTTCTACCTGTCCAAGGGAATTAAAAGGCAGTTTAGTATTCCTAGAACTCTTGAGCAGAATGGAGTGGTGGAGAGAAAGAACAGGACTCTCATTGAAGCAGCAAGGTCAATGTTGGCTGACTCAGGGTTGCCACTGACCTTTTGGGCTGAAGCTGTCAATACAGCTTGCTATGTACAGAATAGAGCTTTAGTGAATAAGAGGTTGATGAAGACTCCTTATGAAGTTCTTCATCATTTGGTTCCTCTGATTTCATTCTTTAGAGCCTTTGGGTGTCCATGTTTCATTCTCAACACTAGCAACCCACTCCAGAAGTTTGCTAGTAAGGTGGATGCAGGGTATTTTGTTGGTTATTCATCAACTTGCAAGGCATACAGAGTCTTCAACTGTAGAACAAAGATAGTTGAAGAAACTCTGCATGTTAAGTTCAATGAATCTCCAAAGGACAAGATTCCACAAAACCCTGTGGAGTTGTTTGATCTGGACATACTGCAATATGTTCCTTATCAACCTCCAGCTGTTGAGCCTGTCAACAGATCTCCACCTGGTGGTACTGATGATGATGCAGTTAGTACTCACCTCTTCAGGTTTAGTGACAACCTGCCTGAGTCCACTGAACCTGATGCTCCTGTAGCCTCAGCAGCTCCATCCACTACAAATGCTGATGAGATTTCTGCTTGCTCTACTTCGTTTGAGCTGTCATCTTTTACATGGTTTCAGGAATCTCCATCACCATCTGTTGCTGCTGATGGGTCTACAAACACTTTCACAGATATTATAGTCTATCAAGAGCTCAAGAATCACCCCACATCTCAAATCATTGGTGATATCAATGCTGGAGTTTCAACCAGGAATCAATTGTCCAACTTCTGCTTCTATGCTCTCTTCATCAGTCAGTAAGAGCCCAAGAACTATCATGTTGCTTTAAGAGACAATGGATGGGTGGAAGCTATGCAGCTTGAGCTTCTTCAGTTCAAGAAACAGCAAGTGTGGGAGCTTGTTCCATTACCCAAAGGTAAGTGTGCTATAGGCACCAAGTGGGTATTTAGGAACAAAACAGATGAGAAGGGCCAAATTGTCAAGAACAAGGCCAGGCTGGTTGTTCAAGGGTTTGCACAAGAGGAAGGCATCGATTATGATGAGACCTTTGCCCCTGTGGCCAGACTGGAAGCAATCAGACTATTCTTAGCTTATGCTGCCTTTCACAGTCTTAAGGTTTATCAAATGGATGTCAAAAGTGCCTTCTTATATGGAAAAATAAAAAAAGAAGTTTATGTGTGTCAACCACCAGGCTTTGAGGACAATAAACATCCTGATTGGGTGTACAAGCTTGATAAGGCTCTTTATGGGCTGAAGCAAGCTCCTAGAGCTTGGTATGAGACACTATCAACTTTTCTTTTACAGAATAAGTTCACTAGAGGCACCATTGATAAAACCTTATTCATCAAGACTGTGGGACAACATAAGCTCCTTGTTCAAATTTATGTAGATGACATCATCTTTGCATCCTCTGATCCAAAGTTGTGTGATGAATTTACAAAGCTCATGAAGCTAAGGTTTGAAATGAGTGCTATGGGAGAATTACAGTTCTTTCTAGGTTTGCAAATCAAAATAGGATGATGGAATCTTCATCTATCAGTCCAAATATACCAAAGAGTTGTTGAATAAGTTTGATTTACAAACCTATAAGCCCTATTCTACTCCTATAAGCAGCATCACACAACTAGATGTAGATCAGAAAGGTAAAGCGGTTGATGAAACCCTTTACAGATGTATGATTGGATCCTTAATGTACCTTACAGCTTCTAGGCCAGACATTATGTTTGCAACATGTGCTTGTGATAGATTTCAGGCTGCACCTAAAGAATCCCATTTGATTGCAGTCAAAAGGATCTTTAGATATCTGCAAGGTACCCAATCACTAGGTCTTTGGTATTCAACTGGGCATTCTTGCAAATTAGTTGCTTTCTCTGATAGTGACTATGCAGGATGCAAAGTCCCCAGAAAATCCACTTCTGGTGGTTGCCAATTCCTAGGCAATTGTTTAGTTTCTTGGCAGAGTAAGAAACAAACATCAATTGCTACATCCACTGCTGAAGCTGAGTACATTGCTGCTGCAAGTTGTACCTCTCAGATACTCTGGCTTCAGAACCAACTTCTGGATTATGGCATTACTGAGACTAAGACTCCATTACTAATGGATAGTGCTTCAGCTCTTTGTATTGTTAAAAATCTAGTCCAGCACTCTAGGACCAACATATAGAGATCAGACATCATTTTATCAGGGATTGCTATGAAAAAGGTCTGATTGATCCTAAGTTTGTGCCTAGTGCTGATGAGCTTGCAGAAATTTTTACTAAGCCTTTAGATAGTGCTACATTCCAAAATTTGGTACTAAGGCTTGGTATGCTGCAGCTAGAATAATTTGACCAATGCTGATGCTCTTACTTCACAACTACTGATGAGCAAAGGTCAAATATAAGTACTGATGAGTAATTTAGTCTTCAGCTCTTTCACAACTACTGAAGACTAAAATGCTTCAAAGTACTGATGTACATTATTTGTTGAAAACAACTGATGTAGTGAGGTGGATTACAACTACTGATGTATGATTTTCAAACAAATAAGTACTGAAGAACAAATTTTGCTCACAAGTACTGATGTGTAATCTTACACAAGTACTGAAGACAAAATTGGTTCACCAGCTTTGAAGAGTATTTCATCAGCACTTGTGAACATCTGATCACAAGAGCTGAAGGCATAAATATTCACAAGAGCTGAAGGGTCAATGAAACATCTGAAAATCAGCCAAAGAGCTGATGAGTAAGTGTAGAGGCTAGTATGAAACAACTGATTTGATGGAAACAGCTGATGAGTAATTTCTCATCAGCTGATGCCAACAGCTGCTATTTCATACCCAAACAACTGAAGGACAAAACCATGTCTTCAGTACTTTCACAACTACTGATGACTAACACCAAGTCCTCAGTTGTTTACAACAACTGAAGCAATACCATGTCTTCAGTAGTTCACAACTACTGATATCAGTAGTTTACAACTACTGAAGACTAACACCAAGTCTTCAGTTGTTACAACGTCTGAAGATGAAAACTAGGTCTTCAGTAGTTTATAACTACTGAAGACCGACAACAAGTCTTCAGCCGTTTACAACATCTGAAGGACAAAACCAAGGTTTCAGTAGTTTCAACTACTGAAGACTAACACCAAGTCCTCAGATGTTATAACCACTGAAGGTTAAAACCACGTCATCATTAGTTTCAACAACTGATAACTAACACCAAAACCTTCAGTAGTTTTCTTTCAGCCTTTGCCCTACCCTATAAATACCCAACCTTCAGAGCATTTACTCTTCACTTGACCTAACTTTTCAAAACCTCTGAACCTCCCATACACCATTAATGGCGACCATGCAACTCAAACCTCGACACAACTGTGTCGCTCATCTCACCAAATCGCCATTATGGCCAAAATTTCACCATGCCGTCGATCTTATGAACGACTCATCTTACCAAACGGCATTTCTTTTGAACCCCACCATCTACACCGACTCCCTGACGGAGTTCAGGACGAACATCACCGTCCAAACCGGAGAGAATGATGGCGAGGTCTCTCTCCGGTCCTCCGTCAACAACCACCCAGTGGTTATCACTCCAGCTACTTTGCGCCAAACCCTAAAGCTGGAGGATGCCACCTACCTAACCTCTTACCACAAAGGCGTCCTTGATCTATCCTTCACAGCCAACGACTATCAGGGCGACCTCTCTGCCACCACCTTGTTGAAGAAACACTTCCCAGACCCTCAACGTCTAATTTTTCATATGGTGAACATGTGTCTGGCCCCCAAAACCTCTTCATGGGACCAGATGTCAACAAGGTGGCAACAGGTATTATTTTCTATCCTTGAAAAACAACCTTTGAACTTAAATGACATTATATCTTTGGAAATCAAGGATATGGCCACAAAACCAATTTTTAACGTTGGATCTTGTATCCTCGGTTCATAATGGCCATCATAGAGGACCAGCTTCAAGCTGAGGGACTTGTTGGCACTGGGGTCCCTGCCATGGCTGATCTAGCCGAGGTATACTCCAGGCACAACACCAACCAATCCCTAAAACAGGCTGGCCGGCTACGAAAACCCACGCAGCAGGAACCCACAGCCTCCACCTCCAAATCCAAAGTCCCCACCAAACCAAAAACCAAAAAGACACCCAAAAAGGCTACTCAGGGAAATGAGTCCCCTGAGGATGCCCCTGTAACACAAAGGCAGGATGTGGCTGCTGGTTCGATTCTCCCAGCAGCTACCACGACTCCACCCACCACAACCGCACAGGCTTCCTCTCAACAGGAGCCTGATGCAACCTCTTCTGGGGCAGCCACACTTCTGGGGTCTATCTCACTTGAGAAGACTGCCATTGAAATGCACAGTCCTCCCCATGTGCACTCTGCTTCAAGCCCATCTCCCACTGAAACCGCCCCACAAAGCCCTACCTTAACAATCGCCCAAGTGCTGACCCACCTGAGCACTCCACCCTCTCCCATGAAACCTGTTACAACTGGGGAGACTCCAACCGAAGAGAGGGTGGACACAAGTGCTGGTGGGAGCCCACAGCACAGAGAATCACATGTCCAATCTCCCAGTGTGGCTAGGGAGATAGGACATTCTGGTGAGGCTGCCACTTCCTTTGCATCAACATCTGAGCGGGTAAAGCTGGTAACATCAATAAGACCTCACCAGAGGCAACTGCCGATGATGGATCCAATCCGGAGGCTGGAAGTCCCCAGTACCAATACCAAGGGGCACATGCTACTTCTGAGCCATACTCAGAGCATGTACATCCTGACATAGTCAGGAGGTCAGGTGATTCAGTTCACACTGATGATGACCTGAGCTTCTTCTTTGATGTAGTCGCTCAAAACACTATCTTAGAAGATGAGATAAGCAGACTCAAAGAGCTGCTTGCTCAAATGACTCAAGATAGAAGTCCATCTGCCACCACAAACCCATAGATGGCACCTTCACCCGAAGGTATCACATACACTGAGCCACTCCCACAAACTCGGCCACCAGCCCCTACTTCTGGCACTAGCTCTCAGGGCCAGCACCCCCCTGAGCAGCTAGATGCTATCCTCCAGAAATCCCTACCTCTCATCACACCCATAATAACAGATATTGTCATAAAAACCATGATGAGAGGCTTCCCACTCACATCCAACCCATGGTGGAGGTTGCCATTGCTAAGGCGCTTGCTGATAGTCAAACCCCAACCAATGCACCCAAAAAGGGGGAGACATCAGTGCAAGCTAAGAGGAAGAGGGGAGAGGAGGAGTTAGAACTAGAAAGAGAGGAGGTAGTTGAGAGGGAGAAGGCTGAGGAGAGTGTTAGGGTGAAGGAGAAAGGGAAGGGGAAAGTGAGGGAGGAGAGAGCTAATATAGAAGTGGCTGGAATCCATAAGGATTTCAGTGTCACTTATCAAAAGAAAAAGGGAGAGAAGGAAGGAGAGAGGGTTGACTCTGATCTAGCAGCCCTTGTCAAGGAGGCTGATGCTGAACAAAGCAGATCAATGGACTCTGTCATTGATCAGCTGTTTAGGCAAGGCTTTGACATGGATACTGCCATGCTAGATCAGGAGATCAGAAAGATGGAAATGAGAGAAATTGAATACCGATGGTCTACTTATAGCCAAGAGGACAAAAAGAGATTCGAGGCTATGAGTAGATTCATTTCAAAGTATCTGGGCAGGCCAGTCCTTGATGTCAAAGCATGGACCAGGGACAGAATCTTGGCTATAGCCACCAAGATCTGTTCAGCTGGTGATTTCACCAAAGGACTGGTCGCTGAGGCCCTCTCAGAAGCCGGTGCTGGGAACAGGACACTGCTAGCAAAACAGACCAAACCATCTCTTATCTCTAGATTGCTAGCAGTGCCTGCCAACATTCCCACACCAACCACCCAAACACAACCCATAAAACCAACCCCTTCACCATCAAAACCCGCAGCCAATGATCCACCCTTGAAGAAGAAGAGAAGGGTGTTAACGCTGCAAGAAGAAGAAGAAGAGGAGGATGAGGAGGATAGACTGCCCCTTTCAGCAGTCATCTCTCTACCCAAAGCCAAACCTCAAACCATCACTCCCACCTCACAGATGGACACTGTGAGGGTAAAATTAGAAGAAGAGGAGCAGCAAAGATTACACGATGAGGAAATGCTGAAAAGCATTGACAAATCATATGCTGCTTCTACTTCTATTATGAATATGAAGAAGGAGGCTCTGAGACTCTTCACTCTTAAGCAAACCTTTCAATATGATAAGGAAAGAGTGAGGACTTGGCCTGATCCTAGGGTAGCTCACAGGATAGTTAAGAAAGATATTCCTGTGAGATACAAGAGCCAACTTAAGAGAATCGTAGATGAAGTGATCTCTGTGGCTCTTATAATAACACCCTGGGAGATAGTAGAGGAGTTCGAGACAACCTATAGAGCTAAGCAGCCACCCCAAAAAATGTTAGACAATAGGGTGGTGAGGAAGGGCTTAGTCTATAAGAGGCTTGAGAACTTCCATAGGGATGAGCTCAACTTGTTGTTAGAAGGAAGACACCCAGATGAATTTTCATATAGGCAATTCACAATAGTTGAGCTCAAGAATGGAAAACAGGTCAAGTTTATCTCTGAGCTGTATGGCCGGGAAGGGTTATTCGAAGGTGCGGCTGAAGACTTAACCAAAGAAGAGCAGATGATATTTCTTCAAGCCTACACCCGAGAATCCTACCGGCTCATACATGGGAGGTAAATCTCATGGATGGGACAACAGCTCTGTGTCCAATTCCCCAAAACAGAGCTCCCATCCATACTCAGCCAATCAAATCTTAGAGACTACCTCTCAGGCCAGTGCTTATCAGGGTCAACTTCTGATCTGATCCAGAAGGAAATAGACCAATCTTTATGCCAACAATAAGTGGGACGACAAATATTTGGCTGCATTGGTTCAGGGGGAGTTTGTTGGACCAAAAGAACCAATGAGCCAAGATCAGAAAAACCTCTAAGTCCCACATGTCATTACAACAACTGCTGAAGACTCCCATCAGCTGTTCTGACAAAGTCTGAAGAATCAAAGTCTGAAGATCAAAGATCTGAAGTACAACAGCAGAAGAATCTAAAGTGCTGAAGACAAGTACTGAAGTCTGAAGTACTGAAACATACAAGTACTGAAGACTTCAAGTACTGAAGACAAGTGCTGAAGATCAAAGTTGAAGAACTGAAGAACTGAAGATCGTCTACTGATGCACAAAGTCTGAAGACAAAGACTGAAGATAACAGCTGATGACATCTACTGAAGCCATCAGCTGATGACATCTACTGAAGCCATCAGCTGATACATCATCTGAAGCCCAAGTCTGAAGAACCAAGTGCTGAAGATTCAGAGTTTGTCACAACAGCTGAAGAAGTCTTCTTCAGTTGTTGTGATGGTTTTTCATTTCAGTAGTTTTATATTTAGTTTCAGTAGTTTGTACAACAGCTGAAGAGCTTGTTCTTCAGCTGTTATAGTTCAGTAGTTATAAACGACTGAGGAGCTTGTTCTTCAGTCGTTGTAGGCTTTTCAGTAGTTTCCTTTTCAGTACTTGTAATAGGTAGAACACTTTTGTAAGAAGATGTCAGCTGTTGACATCTTCAGTAGTTTTATGTTCTATCAGTTGTAAGTTTAATAATCGGTTGATGTCACTGTCAAGTGACATCATCACCCATCCTTTCGCCGCCTATAAAAGGATGGTGAACCATGCTGTATTAGGTGCCGAAACGTGTTGAGTAATAGAAAATCTTCTTTTTCGCAGAACTTTTCTCTCTCTCTATGTTTGTACTTTTACATGCAAAATATCTTGTATTCTTGCTTTAAGTGCTAATTTCGTGCTAAATCCACTGCAAAAACAATCTGATTGATCAAACTAGAGGCTGAGATCCTGTCACTTACCCTCGTGCCATCCTCAACAACAATTACCTGCCAACTGAAAATGTATAATAGTCAGTGTCGCTGAGTGAGTTCTAATTTTAAAAAGTATTCTAATACCTTGCGTATTGTGTATATATATATATATATATATATATATGAAAATACTCTTTTTGTAAAAATACATCTCTTGCTCTTGCATGTGAGCACGCATTAACTATACAACAAGGTAGTGCTTTCTTTCTTTACTGTATGCCTTGTTCATTTTGCACTCTTTTAACTTTATCTTTCACTGTCTATGTGGACCAATGAGCAATACCCTAAACTATGTGCGCAGGGAAACTGGTGTTGGGCCTCTCTGGTCTATGCTCTGATCACTGTACACAAGGCTCGCCCAGTCACCTAGGGCATGCTACAAAGGTCCGCCAATCTCAATTGATTGGCCCCGTGAGCACTATCAGGGTAGCTAACCCATATCACAGTTGAGCTAACGACAACATGGTCGTGCACCTCCTATATGCTTGCAAGACTTGTTAAGTTTTTTAATTAAGTTCCACTTCTCGTTATTATTTCTCTTTCACTATGTTAAGGATAATACTTGCATTTATGATCATAGGCACACCACATAAGTCATACAATAGTAATTTCCATGACCATAGGAACAACTTATAATAATGCAAATATAATAGCAATTAAAAAAACCCTAAGTCAAACTTGGGTCAAACTCTAATGATTTTGTTTTACTCAAAATTTCAGAAATTATTCTAAGTGTTCTAGACGCATGAGCACTATGCAGGCCCATGAGGCCTGTTCAGGCGTATGGGCACTATTTGGGCGTTTTGACACTTAGGCGTTTGGTCCATCCCAGACGCATGTGCACTATTCGGACGTTTGGACCATACTTAGGCGTCTGAGCCTAAATCCCACATGCATGGGCTACTGCTCAGACGCATGGGCTTACACTTAGATTTCTCTAAGGTATTTTCTGGACGGTTGGGGCACTGTTTAGGCGGTTGGGCCCTGTTTAGATGTATGGGCTTACTTAGAATTTTTAAGGCAAACTCTAGGAGGTTAGGGTACTGTTCAGGCGATTGGGCAATCTGTTTAGCATATTCTTAACATATTATCAATCCCAATCATTTTTCTTACATGTTCTAGGATTAATAACACTATTCTAAGTATAACTAACACATAAAAACCATAAGAACATCATCATGCATATATAGACACATACGGGTATTCAAACAAATTTTGTAAAATAGTTTTACATACATTTTCAGCCCCAAAAGTAGTTAAAACATGTAAAACAACAGGGTCTAGAACTCACCTTTGCTACTCTCAAGTCTCAACTCCAAGTCTTGAACTTTCCAAAGGATTCAAACACCTAGAAACCCACCAAACACACATTCGAACACACATAAACACACATAAGCACATAACCGAGGCTAATTCTAGCCAAGAACATCTTAAAAACACTAAATCTTACCTTAAATCCGGTTTTCTTCTTGTTCTTCTTCAAAGATCCGAGAGCCCTCAGCTCTTTCTCTCTCTAGAAATCGACAAAAAGGTGAAAAGTAGAATGGCATGGGCGGCCATGCCACTTTTGTACAAAATTATATAAGATTTTGTACTTTAGACATGTTTAACCCCTCACTTTAGGTTAAATTACATTTCCTTCTTTTTATTCTTCTTTTACAATATTTTTAAAATATCCGAGTGTTACAATTATTGGCAAGTTGTTAAGCATGAATTCTGTATCTCTCAACTCCCTCAATACAGCTGGATGAATATAGTCTTTCTCTTACCTCTTTTGATATTGGAGGAACTCTCTTTTCCATGTTTGCCATGAGTGCTTGATTTTCTTCTAACACTTCCTTCTCATGTAAGCTCCAGTCACCAGTTCCATATTGCAGTATGATTAACCTAGATTCTTGATTCTTGCTTGAGCTTGCTGTAGATGTAACTGTGGTTGGTGGGGATGAGTTAGTTAGTTGAGGCTGATTGAAAGACCTTTGATTTGGTTGATGCTTTTGTTTTGATGTTGATATTGTTGCTGAGATGA
This sequence comes from Flaveria linearis, assembly GCA_024085815.1. Taxonomy (NCBI): domain Eukaryota; kingdom Viridiplantae; phylum Streptophyta; class Magnoliopsida; order Asterales; family Asteraceae; genus Flaveria; species Flaveria linearis. Next base: position 19,727,789 of record CM044001.1, read on the forward strand.
AGATTGCTGGTTGCATTCCCTTGAAAAGTGACCATATAAGTTACATTTGAAACATCTCATCTTTGATTTGTCAACACCTATCTTGGTTGTTCTCCCAAGAGCAGATATGTCACACCCCAACCTTGACGGCGGAATCGTCAAGATGTGAGGGTGAGGATTGTTCACAGCCACATAACGCTATATCTAAATGTAAATATTAAAATTACAAGTTTCAAAAGGCATTACAACCATAAGTCTCAAATATGAAATAAGTTCAAACATAACATAACAAAACATAATGCTTTTATTCCATTAACTAGGTCCAAATCCTAGATTATTGCAAGCTTCAAAAGATCACTTTAAACTTGGGCATGACCTGAAACATGATAAAAATAAAAGGTCAACTAAAAATAGTTGGTGAGTTTCCAAGGTTTTCATACATATATGATAAGATTACAAGTAGCAATTCATGTCATAGGTAATAAGTTAGTAAGGTTATAGAACACATATCGTTACAAACAAAGCTCGACTTGATTACAAGTATATAAGATTGGCTAAGTGTATTTGGTTCCCATAATGAACAAGCATATATCATGAGGAGCCGGCAATACCTCGGCTTTAGCACCAAATAGGCTTGTCCGGCCCAAAGATCTAAGATGTCGCCAGGCTAGCAATAGTTAATGATTGTAAACAAACTATGTATCTCATATAATCACTTACAACATACAAATAACCATGACAAAAATATGAATTGCAAGTGCTTTACAAGTCTAAACGTTTACAAGTGCATTATGTATAAGTAATCATGTTTCATCC